>JAOBAT010073935.1:0-21121 GCA_026413305.1 Hydrozoanthus tunicans | reverse complement strand
CCCCCCCAGGGGGTGAAAAGTGGTAGGGATGATTGTCGTAAAAGTCCCTAAAATACCCTAAAAAATACGAAAGCATAACTGAAAATTTTCCGCCCTTTTAAAGTACCTCTCGGTCTAAAAATTACCTTTAACATTTTTACCTGGAAACTAGCGAGTCGGCGCTAAGCCCCCTCGTGTTACGCCGAATGTGATATGCAGCAAATATAGAAGGGGAGCGCGTAATTGGATGTTCGCCAAAGAACTTTTGACTTTTGTCAGTTCGCACGATCGATAAATGCAGGATGTGTAGACAGGGACACCACAACAGTCGGAAGGCAATGACTGCAGTGGGCCAATAATGAAAGAAACAGAAAACGTAAATAAAAATATATTGTATATAGTTAAGGCGCGGGTACACCTAAAGCGTGCTTTATGGCCACTTTTCCTCATGTTTCGTACGATATCTCCGTCCATGACTTGAATCTGCAGAATCGTATCGCTTATAACACAGGTGGTATGAAAGGGAACCAGCTTGAATATTTTAAGATTTTCCGGATAAGTTTTGAGTTGTATTTTTTTTCTTGACGACTGGTTAGTATTTTTAAATAGAATCTGGATTTTGGTGATTTTTTGGAAGTATAAAAATTAATTTTGAGGTTAATATAAGTTTTAAAAACGCCATACCGTTTTCAAGCCAAAGCTGTACTAGTCCCTTGCCAGGAGGAACGGTTTCCTGATTTTACTCAATATTCTTCTTATTCACATTTCTTTTTCAACTTCCTCACTATCCAACAAAAATTTAGGTGTACTCCCGCCTTAAGGTAGTGAACCATATAAAAAACAATCCAGGAGGCGTGCAGCGTTAATTGCGTTTCGTACATATTTTCTAAAATTGACCTATAGGGTCATTTATAACTCCAACTTATAATACGAAAAGGTCTAACTGAGTACAGAACTGAGTTTCGAAAGGGGTGCTAGCTGAATTCTAATATTGTTCACATATCGACCAAAAAAGCGCGACCAACAATTTTCCGACACAAATAACTTTACCGGGGGGATCTGGTAACTAGCCATCGCACCTCCCTGCAAAATGGCGGTTTATAGTCAGTCCTTTCCTCTTTGAAAGGTTCGAGACACATGCATGGCTGAGCATTCCCCATCTCCAGCTCCAGTTCGAGCAATTTATGGATTTGTGTTGTATCTTGGAACATACTTTGGTTTTGGTTAGTGATTCGACTTGAAAATCAACGGTGATACACGTTGCTTGGAGTCACTGAATCATAGCATAGGATTACACTTACAGTTTATTTTTATCAGCACCGAAAACGCATGAAGTTTAACTGTTTTTGATTCTTCAGTTGTTTTCATCTTGTGGGCTTATCTACCTGAGCGTTGGCTGACCGAGGCTGGAATAACGTATTTGCCGCAAAGGTAAAATATATCTAGATCGACATGGTGAGGTAAAATTTAGTCAAAAAACTATTTTGATATACTTACTATTGTTAACAAGATTTGGCCGTTATAAAGAAGTTATCAAGCCATATGTACAAAAGTAGAACAGCTTCCAGGATGGGGGGAGAGGAAGGGAAAAAGATTCCCCCTCTATTTTCCCTAACTTTCGCGCAAATGAGCCGGCTCAGAGGCCCTGGGAGGTTAGTTTTTGTGGGGGTGTGCCGCTGGGTTTGCGAAAGTCCTACCCTTTACTAGAGTAAATTCTGCAAATTGCGTGACCCTATACCAGAGTACCTGTCTTAAATCCGAACACTAAAACAGGATTTGTTTACACATTGGGTCATAGAAAAGCAAAAACATCTGACTCGATATAAAACCCCGGGTATAAAGCGCTCAAGTATTCTGGATTTCAATGTATTGTTATTACAATTATTATATCCGCTTAGCGATGCCATTAAACGTGACCCTATTGTAGACCAAATTTCAATGATACTAGACCCTATCCAAGAGTAAATGGCTTGAAAACCATACCCTTTCAAGCGGCACATACCCGTATAGACAATATGTGGGAGTACCTCCCCCCCCCTCCTCCTGGGCTCACAGGCTAGTTGAACATTATAACTATAGTCAATACTTCCACTGGCATTGTGGGAATGGTCGGGAACACTTGGTCCATTTTACCTACCCCATCCCCCCACCCACCAACCCCACAGAGACCCTCAAACTTCTCCAATCCCTAATTTTGTAGTGCATGACAAGTTTTCTTTTTATTGACAGATACTGGGTACTGGCTGGTCCAATCTATCTTTGTGTTGCTGTTGTATTCGTGGTCATTGCTTATGTGGCCTACAACTTAATGTGTACCCCATCTCTCGACTCTCTATACACAGTAACAGGTAAGAGTAATGGATCACATCCCTCTGCACTCTTTTGGAAAACCTTTGTAATAATATGCAAGTCATAAATTCAATTTTGTTTGGATGCAGAAGTCTCAACTCTTTCAGCTGCTTTATCAGCTTCTATTGTGCATTCTTGTGCGAGCAAAACTATTTGAGATGAAAATTAAAATTCTCCTAAACTACACAATTATGTACTTTGTAAAACTTGATGGTTTTAAGTTCTAGAGAGACTTTGGGAACATGAAATTTGGGTCAAAAAGGGTTTAGAATACCATAGTAATAATAACAGTAATAAAAGTAAAATTAATAACAACAATAAGGATAATGTTAACAATAATGGTAATAACAATAGTAGTTATAACAATAATAATATTAAATTGGGTAAAATACTATGCATATATGTTATTTTTAAAATTTTTAGGTTGCTATAAATCAGCAGCATTTTCAATCCCTTTCATCGTCATTTGGCTATGAAATTTTGGGACTAAATTAAAAGGGTTAAAAATACCATATAATGATAATAATGATAATAATATTGGTAATCATAATGATAATGATGCTAAGTATTAAATCTGATAATGATGAAAGAAAACATGCCCGTTTTGTTTTTGCACTTCTGATTCATAAGTTGTTTTTTTTTTCTGAATCACCTTAATTTTTCTCAGAAAACCCCTAAAAAATACCAGATTGTCAATTTTTACCAGCCCTAAAAAATGACAAGCATCCTTACTGTAGGGCCCCCAGAACAAATTCATTTGCTCATTTGTGACCTTGTTGACAATGTCAGTTATACTTTCAACATGTAACTTTAAACTCTTACTGCATAATAAATCAACCTTAGCTTAATTTTTGAAACCTTAGTTTAATTGAATAGTAACTGTCTGAGTTGAAATTGTTTGTTTTCTAGGTTTTCATGCTATCATTAATTAAGTAACTTAAATTGTATTTGTCCTATTGGTCATTTTCCAGATGAGCATGCTCGGTACTCAACTGACAACAAGATGTCATCTAGAATAGTTCCTCCCCTAACTGATATACATATTAGTGTGGTAAATAGGGAGCTGTACCAGTCTGGAGATTTTCCTGGGTGACAATTTCAAGGGCCACTGGAATGATTTATCAAGAAAAAGTGATGGTGTAAGGATTCAAAGTGAATTTTGTGGAAGCCAAATGAAAAACGTGTGGGAGAAACTCTTCCACAATTAAGATGGTTGATGGAAAGTCCCATTTCTATGTCAGCTTTAGGGACTCAAAGTAATGCAAAGAAATTCACCTGGAAAGTGAGCCATATCAACCACTCAGAAGAACAAATTTGTTTTCATTTTCAAGGTCCTAAACCAAAACTTTTTGGTGGTTACACTAAAGACTACCTTGGAGACACTTCTTGTATCAGCAATGAGTAAGATCAATTTATTCTATTTGTCACCTCTTTCCATTTGGCTCTCAAATTTACTCTACTGGATGAGAGAATAAGGATTAAAATTATTTAAATAGCCACCTTTTATACTTAAAGTGTATAACTTTAAAACAATACTGCAGTAAGATCCAGAAGCTGAACATCCTTAAGATCAACCTTTTTTTAAACAAAATCCTTATAGGTGCAGACACCATGAAAGTTTTAAACTTGTGTCGCGCAGATTTTCTGAAAAATTCTAGTTCAGTTTACGTTTTTTGCTTCTACCACTTCAATGGTTATTTTTTTTCAGTTTTTTTCACAGCTAGCCTTCACTCTTTCTCTGCTGTCACCAATTTCACTACAATGTGGCACATAACGCATTTTAAGTTATATTTCTCAGAAAATCAATGTGTCACAAGGAAAAAAATGTTTAAAAAAAAATTTCTTGCCAATGATTATTTTACATGTTTGAGATCAACAGCTGAAGCTGCAATTTTACTTTATAAGTCATTCTGCTTCTTTTTAGTTCTGGGAACCATTATTTTTGTCTCAGCTAATCATGTGACCCCCACCTGCAAAGAGCCTATACTGGCTAGCAACTATTAAAAGTAATCTTTGTCTGGAAAAAATAGGCCAAGTTGGTGTTGAATACCATACTTGATTTTTTAATCCAAAGAAAATCAGTCTGCTCATGGTTGTTACTTTTGAAATGGTTTGTTAAATGAAGAATTGTACGAATAAATTTTAAAGAAATTATTTAAGTTTTAGTTAACACAACTTTGAAAATAACGCTTGGTTTATGAAAACTAATCATTACATGAAGGGTCTTGAGTAAAAATGATGTGACTTTGTATAAAATGCTAAATTCTCCCAATGGTTATGAATAAATAATGGATAATTAGGGAGAAATAACAACTCCATCAAAATTAACTTAAATTGTTTTTGAATGAGACCTTTCTTTGAGCCTGCAAGTGTGTTACCATTTTTTTATGCCCACTAAAATGCACTGGTGTCATGTTTTAGGGTTCACCTCTCCGTTATGCTCTGGCTTTTCCAATGGCAGCACAAGCTCAAAATCAATGTGGACTTACAAATTCTTTTTGAAAACAAGGATCAACAAATGTAAACACTGAGCATTACTTCCCAGAAGAAAAATATTGATAGTTTAAAAACCTGCAGTGGAGATGTTTGGCTTCTTAATAGAGACCTTAAGCATGAGACATCTGTGTTGCCACGGAGGCAAACCGGAAATCAAAACCATAAGTTGATGCATACTTGCACATGCATGCAGTCCTAGTGATCACCACAGAGGCTGCCAAGATGCTTTGCACTTCCTAGGCAGTCACCGCGACCGCATGGCTTGTGTAAGTACACGTCATTTACTGATATTTGATTTCTGGTTGGCCCCCATGGAAACACGAACATCTCATGCTCAAGGTCTCTATAGTACAGTCAAACTCCTCTAAGATGGACCGGTTTGGTGTTTGTTTTAAAAAGATGTCCATCTTATCTGGGTGTCAGTCTCAAGGGATTTAACTGTAGTACAACCCCTTGGATATAAGGCTAAAACAAATAATTGTACTTATTAAACTTTCAATCTCGAATGTTGCGATTCGCGCGTTCTGATTGGTTCATTCAATCTTGGTTATCAGCTCATATTTGGAGTTCACCAAATATGGAAACTGACTGTAGTGTTTGCAAAGCCAAAAAATAGGTTCTGAATAGAATTTAGCTGTTATTTTTAAATATGGAAGAGTTTAGAAAACTAATTAAATTTAATAAAACAATTATTCCATTCGCGCTTGTTGGATATGAGATGATTTATAGCCAACTTGTCGCTATGCACCTCTTTGGCTATTTGCCATCTCATCTCAACATGCGCTCTTGGAATAATTGTTAAATATACTAGTTATAATTAGGGACTTCAGAGTAGTGAAGTAAAATCTAATTTTTGTTATCAAAAACAATTGACCAACCTTGGTCTGTTTTAAAAGTCTTGATCGGGTCTTCAAAATATCATTTTGTTGCCCTTGGGGTTCACGCATATTATGCTTCTTAATTAATGAGAAAAAAAAGGAAAATTTATCAAATTTGCAATTTGCCTGCTTGCATGCTTTTGGGTTTTTTTTCGTATGAGTGCAAAACTCACAACCGCCAATATTTGCATTTCTTTTTCCCTCCTCCTCCTCCCCTTCAATTCTTTGCTCACACGCAATGCCTTTTGACCATGAAACCCAAGGCAGCATCAACACCATGCCTTGTGAGTTTTCTGCACTAAAAAACACTTGTCTGCCAGCAGGCTCATCATTTGTAAGTCCACACTGATTTTATGCCTGGGCTGCCTGTGGTCTGTACTAGAGAGGTTAGAAATATTGAAGACATGTTGATTAATAATTAAAGCTTGTGGAATGATCATATCCACCCTGATTGCAAAATTGCAGACTTCAAACTGAGGTATACAATCTAACAAACCACTTACAATCAGAACAAAACTGAGCAACATACAATAATAAAAGATCATTTATTACAACTTCTGTTTTATTAATCTTGATTGCAGATAACTGTTCCCTATCAAACAAAAACCCTGAGCAACTCTTACATGATGAGTTGAATTTTTCTACCTTCATCTTGCTAGCTAAAAGAAGAGATTCAATCAACCTCAGGGCCTCACAAAACATTCCTATTATTCTGTTCATAGCATTTGATCTGACTCTGTCTCCACCACATAACTATATTGGCAAGCATATGCACCAAAGTCTAAGTAATCCTGATTTGGTGTTTAACTCGGTAGAAAATCAAGCGTCAAAATTTAATAACACAAGAGTCTTGAAGCTACCGATGAGAAAGATGGCGAGAATTGCATGAACAAACGTATTAACAGACACTACTAAAAAGACTTGATTTTCTTTTTGTCAAAGTATTATTTTCATATTAATATTTCAAGGAACCACATAACCTTAATCTTCTCAGACACCCCAGTTAACTAGGAAAGCAATTCAAAGAAGACTAAAGAGAACTAAGAAGCTGATTAAAAATACAGAAATAACTAAAACCTTATGTAACTAGCTGCGATGTTTGGTCACACTTTCATTGTAATAGATTTTCTTTAAGAGAAGTTTGGAAGTATCTTAAATCTCATTATACTAGCAAATCACTCTCTAATGACCAAGCACAGACATCTTTGAGTACAGTAAATACTTACAAGTTGATAGCTAATGCTATGTAGCTCGTTTGATCTGCCTTCAGTTTACAAGCTTGAGAGTACATCCACACAGGAATCAATTTAATTACAATTTATGCATTTTTTATCTATTGCAAAAAGAAAGAGCTATTAACATTTTACTTAAATTTGCATCTTAATAACTTGTCAAGTACATTATAAAAAAATATTTAACAAAACAAAAAGGGATCATCTTGTGTGGATACTATTCTCACTGTCTGCAGAAATGGAAATCATGTACCACAGTGGTAAGACACATACAAATCCATTACCAAATTACCACTTTTGTATAAAATTCATAACAACATGTTTTAATATAACTACATTTTACGTTTGCTTTTATCATTTCTCAACAAAAATACTGAAATATCACAAAGTGCTTCCTAAGATTGTGTAAGCTGAAAATTCTCTTGATGTATGGCTCAGTATTTCGGAACTTCTAGAAACACACAGTCATCATTTGGCAGCACGATTCTTGAGATGGGCAAACAGTTCTGCTTGCACAGCCTTCTGCTTGCTTTGGTCTGCGAGTGGGTTAACACTCCTGAAAGATTAAAAAACCATAACTCACTGATAAATGATACTATCCATTTTGATGGAAAGCTTTGTATGACATTTTAGAACACAAGTATAAACAGGAACCATAAATTATGTACTGCATAACAATCCATTAATAATACAAGTGTAAACAGGAACCATAATTTTATGTCCTACATAACAATTCATTAATAACAAACAAAATAGCTTTAATACCATAAAATGTATTGAGACTGACAACAATGAATTTGTTTTAATAGTCTTGCTTTTGTATTATAAAAATAAACTACCGAAATTTCCTGATGATTATCCGGTAATACGAAGGTGCAGGTAATGCAATGATTTTTAAATCTCCGGGTAAGTATATTTTGTTAAATCAATAATTACAGTACTTAAGTAAGAAAGAGTAAAACGGAATTACCAAGAGACAATAAATAAACTCTTCTAATACAATCTGTGTATTGCTGTCATTTATTGAAACGAGAAAAACAAGAAACACCAGCTGTCTGCTGTTTGTATCAAACTTGTTTTATTCGTCTGACCAAAGTACAACTTGTTAAAGCTTTTTCACGACGTTTGAAAATACCAATCAGACCGCCAAAAGAAACCTCTTTCATAATATGTTTGTGCTTCTATTACTTTTCAATGTTTTCATTTTGAAAGCTTGTTTTTTAGCACCTGACACCTTTTGGAAGAAAGCCTTGAAACATGACACCACAAGGTTCATTTCACGGCGCCACGCAATGAGAAAGGTAATTGTCACAAAAACAACTCGTACTCGCCCCAGCCTTCCCTCAACCAATACTATCAAAGACGGCGCCACGATCAGTTCTGCGACAAATACCTCAGGGATGACTACATTAGATAACAAACTTATCAAATTGAAAACAAAAAATCGTGACTAAGGAGAACAACTTTAATTAACGAATTACACATGGAGCGAAGTAACGAATTAGATAAGGAGCAAAGGAACAGAAACAAAAAGTTTATCAAATTCCATTTGAAACTATGTCGTATGTGTATTAAAGTAGATTCGAATTTGGGAGTTCTCTAACTTTTTATCACATAATTTATTCTTTTGTTTTAAGTGCGGGTTATCTGCTGGTGGGGGTAATCTGTTGATTTATTTTTCCAATGATTGAAAAACTCATACGATGCGAGTAATCACCCGGAAATTACGGTAATTCTTGATTTCTTCCTTCACTACTTATTGCATTTCTTTCACTTTTTCTCCTGGACAAACTACACTATGAGTATTTGTTTGGTGTGATTTTATTCTACTAGGTTTCCGATAGAATCCTTTTAGCTATCACATTGCTGCATAGCTATGATATCAGCCGAGTGTGTTTTTAACCTACTTGTACCGTAAATCGATTTGTTCATGAAAATTGGTTTTGAAATGGTTTTGGCAGGCTGGGCTATTACAGGATGTACCCATAACTTGTTCATGTTTAGCATGTTTCTCTTGCTTTTTTAACCAGATCAGTCATCAAAAGACATAAATAACTTAGCAGCATGCCAAAAACCACTTTATCTCAAAACAAAAATTAAGTCATCATGCCCCTAATTGGGCATCATGATTGTGCTGCACCTGTCTTCCAAAGAACACATAACACCTCAAGTATTTAAGCATTTGGATGATCAACAAGCACTAGTCTTGTAATTCTATAACAATAACTAATAAATACATAATGACAACCTCCCTTAAAGGGCTTTTCAATGTCATAGCCAAAATTTCAAACAAACACAAATAGAGTTTAGAATCAACTGGTTGTAGATGGACCTGCTCACTGTTTTTGACTCTGGAATCATCGAAGCCAAATCCTGTCAGTGGTCAGAGTGAGATTCGAATCTGGCACTGACTGGATGCAAATCCGGCACCCTATAACCACTGAGCCTACCTGAGTCCTTAACTGCCTTTACAACTGTAACCTTACTGAAAGAAAGCCCTAACAAAGTTTAATTACTCTTGAAATAACTTGATCAGGTATTTCAAAAACAGAAATACCTTAAAGAATGAACAATATCCCTTGTTTTTCCAAAATAGATTTCATTAAGCGTATTCCTCATTTTGTTCTCCATATCCTGTAGAAATTTGAGAGCATTATGATCAATACAAAAATTGGGTTGTGGCTCTTTACCTATGGCTTTAATTACCTGAATAACGCTGTAGGTTACAGCTGAAACATAGTTTACACTGCATTTACTCATTTCGCAAAAGTGACATATTTATGGTATTTTTATACTTACACAATGGATGGAAAAAAACTTTCAGTAACAATTAGTATCATTAGTAAATCCTGGAACACAGTTGTCCAGGAAATCTTCAAAATATTGAATGCTCTAAAATACTGAGCACTTCTCACACTTGGGAGTTAAAATTTTAAATAAAAGTTAGTTTATAATAAAAGTAAGGGATGTCCACAATTCTCAAAACCACACCCATTCTTCTGATTTGTAAAGCTTTGGATTTATATGAAAATTTTATTCAGAACACTTTTATAGATCATCGTGGGAACTACAACTAGCTATTGATCAGATATAGGTTCTAACTGCCTAAATAGCATACGAGAACATACAAAGAAAAAATTAGAGGCAACCACTGAAAGGGTTAGAATTGCTGACTCATGAACTTGAAAAAAGCTCCTCACCTCAACCATCCGTCCAATGTTTGCAATATGTGGAGAGGAGTCATTAACAGGACTGTCAATCTCTGCCTACAAATGAAATTAAATTGTACCATTGGTAACTGTTCAATCATAAAAAAAGATGGGTATGAGAGACAGGCTGGACAATAAACTAATTTTTCCAGGGGTATTACAGTACTTTGTATAATTGATTTTTGGAAGATCATAATTTTTCAAACTTTGAGTTGTATAGCATTGCTAACCTGACACGTCTGAAAGTAGAATCAAAGATTGAAATGCTAAGCTGTAGGAACTTGTCACAGAACTAAGGGACTTGAAGTATTTCTTCAGTTTACAATTTTTGAGTACTTTGTTAATATTTTATAATATCTGAATCAAGATCGAAAAAAACTTCAATGATATAATGCATAGCAGAACTCTTGCTTGAACAGTTTACCTTATTCAATCTCATAGACAAAAGTGGCAACTATTTATAACTAGTTTGTTGCAACAAATGCTGGAAAACTCTCTTAAAAATATTTTTATAACTTGTGGCTTATCAAAGCTTTTACTTACAATAAAAACTGTGATGAAAAATTTCACTTACCTGACGCGTTAAACTTCCACCCAGGTTCATTATTCCAGACCCACTCTTGGTAGTCTGTTTGGGCAAAAAAATTATCATGTTTAATATCCAACAATTAAAACAAGCTTATATTAAGGTTCCTAACTTTAACAATTTTCATTGCCAGTAAAAGCATAAATCATTAACAACACTTAAATACTACAACTCAAAAATTCTTTTCATACACAGGCCAGGAGATTTCAGAAATTGTCAGAAACCAGTTTCTGGTTCTGTACATCTGATTCATGGGAGACTGTCCAAAACCACTTCTCAGTTCTAACAGCATAATGGAGAATATAAGAAAGAAGGGGGCTGGAATTTTACAATAAATGCATTTCTAATATTAAGCAAGCATAATGATTTAAGTTAACTGACTAAATGTGCACATAATTATCTAAAACAGAAATTTATACATATTAGTTAAAGTAGGAAATAACTTTAAAAATAGCTACACTTGGCAAAGACACAAATGAAACCTAGTTAAATGCAAATTTGTTTTCAGCAAGCTGTCCCAGAAAATAATACAATCCCTCCCGCGCTGAATCCTGTACGAACCCTGTAATAGCATATTAATAATCTGGCAACAACAACTACCAAACTGCCAATTATTTTCTGTTCATATGCCACCGGAAACCATTTTTTTGTTCTGTCAATTTGCCAGCAAGAAACCAACTCAAAACTGGAAAACAATCACTTCTGTGAATCATCCTGGCTTGCATACACACACTTTCTCTGAATATTATATTAGATGAATAATTATAATTGTAAATTAAAGCTTCTCAACTGACCTGAAGCCACAGCATAGCAGTAGACGTCAGTTTGTAGTGGGCATTACGACCACCAGTTCTTTCCTAGAACAGAAATAAAATCCACTCTTAGTTCTATGGAACAGTATTCATTAGTTTTTGCTAGGTGTGTAAAGAAGCACCCCTTCAAGGTGTGCTATCAGTATCTGTACTCCTCAACTCTGCTTTAAACATAAAACAGTAGCAGTAGCTCTTACTGGATGCCTCTATAGGTTTCAAATTCTGCTCTGACTTAATTTCTATTGGAGTGTCAAAGACTGTCTGAGAAAGGCCGGGAAAAGTATAGATAATTGATAGAGCATAAATGTGTGTATCATTGCTAATTATTACATTTAAAACTACTCATATGGACTCTCAGGGAAGAAAACTGTTTTCTAGAGAAAACAGTGAGAGCAGAGACCTTCAATTGATATCCTAAGTTTGAAGCTTTGAGAAGAGTTAACATATTTCATGTACTCATACCTATACAGCAGAGGCATTATCGGTGATAGCCAACTTATACCTTTTAGCGCAAAAAAACTCTAAGGATGTGCATTATAAAGTGCTATGTATATCCTACTGTATTCATGAAATAGAACACCTCTTTATAAATGACTGAAAATATTTGTTTTAACATAACAGTACTGTTCACATGCCTGCACTTCCACAACATGAATTGAGTCCCAGCAACCTTTGATCTTCCTTGACCCATCTCCAGCTAGCAAAAAAAAAACACAGAATCTGTTAGTCTTAAATAAAATGTGAAAAGTCATCCTTTTTATAGCCTACCTTTTTTGATTAATATGACACCTGCAAAACCATGATCTAGGTCCCAAAGGTACACTGAGGAAACGCCACCTTCGAAATACCTGTTGAACATTGGAAAAAGAAAATAATTATCTTTTAAATTATGTTGTTTACACTATAACTACCTCTCTTCCCCCTCAAAAAAACTTGTAAACACACAAGGCAAATGATATGTTGTGCACATTTGACCACATGCCAATTGGGTTCTCAGTAGAAGCCATGTACCTGGAAGAATTCTGGCTGTTGTTGATACGAAGTAATAGTAATAATAATATTAAATAATAATAATAATAATAAAAATAATATGTTTTTGAAGCATTATCAAAGCTCAATATAACTTCAGATAAAACAAACAAGGCTAAAGAACAAGTTCAAATGACAAGGTAGCCTTCAGTAATGGCTGTAAAATTTCTCTCACTTAAAAACACAAAAAAAATAGTTATGGTCGCCTGTTGAGAAATAATTTTGAGCACCTGTTGAAACACTTTGTACCAAGAACCCTGATGCCGCTCAGTGACTATACATACTTACATCTCTCTATATTGATCAAACGCACTATTTGCATCCACCTCTAGTTTCCTCAATCTATCTGAAGGAAAGGCACCATCATCTAGTGGCGGATCATAAGAGTTACTCCAAGGTGACCTAATAACCAGAAGGAACCTCTAAGTTAAACAAATATTCTTAAAATTGATTTTGGTTACAATCTGTCACCTTGATCACCAAGATGAAAGTTTTGTATTGACATTTACTCTGAAGTCCCTAATAATATTTAGTATAAAGTGGAACAGTGGTACAGGATAGAAAAGTCTTTCAAAATTAATAATAATTTTGAAAGGAATAATAATATAGGGTGGAAAGATTTCAATACAAGACTAATGTAATGTACATTAATGTTAAGACTCTGACTAGTCATTCTAAGTTGATAGAAAAACTTTCTGAATTGACTGGTAACTACTGCAACTAAATTTGTTTTCTTTGTAAGCTGAAAGTCATCTGGTATGCAAGCCTTTGTCTTCAAGTACACCAAAAATAACAGTTTGCTGACTTTTAATTTTGAAAGATTCAATGAAAGTCAAATTTCTTTTTTTCCAAGGTACATAGGGTTCAGATTTAACTTTTTTTAAAAGTAGCCAGCTGACCACAAGAGCCAAAATTTGGTAGCCTGAGCAAAAGGTTTTAGTAGCCATAAATATTTTGATCACTTAATCCATACTACAACTGTGTCTGTAGCTGTGTGCGCAACTTAAGTAACTGCATTATTGCTTCCAGATGATTGTCCGAGAAAAGTATAAGCTTCATTCTATCATCACACTGACTAACCTAGTCAGCTGGCTACCAGTTTTAAAATCTGGTAGCCAGTGTTCAAGTCTTGCCCTCAGAGGCGTGCAATTGCTCACACACTTCTCTGCACAGGCCTAAATACCTCAAGGCAAGCCTTTTTCTGCATGTCTAAATCATCAAATATTTCACGCTTATTATTGCTAAAGTGCGAGCGAGCAAGGCAGTAAATCATAGCACTGTACAAGCAAGGTTATAGCCAGAAAGAATCTCGTTCAGAGCATAACCATAACAAAACTATGGGTAATAATGCAGTGACAGAATGCCAGCATCAAGCTACTAAACCAATGAGAGTGCAAGAGATGAGATTTAGAAACTTATTGAACAAAACATAAAACTTTGAAGAACACACGAATTTCCGTTATTCAAACTCCACAACAGTTAAATGGCTTTCCCAAGCAATTCAAGTTGACTTCAAACGACTACAAAATATTTGTACAAGCTTTAATGCCATTTCCAGCATTTATTTGGTAGCACAGATCCCTAAAATTGCATGTATATTTGGATTTCTCTAATTTTTTTCTGAATTACACTTAAGGCAATAATTTGACTTGTAAGATAAACATATAAAAAACTTGCTAAAATAAATCGACAACCAGACCCAAATTTGTACTTGAATAATAACAATTTAACAATAAATTATGTTTATTGAGGCAAATTCAAACTTTGAATATTGACTGCTTGAAGTTACAAACCTGTAGCTATCCCCATCTCGATTATAGTCACACAATAAATAATCTTTTCCAGTCTGTTTATCTCGAGCAATCTTCAATGGTTGATCAACTGATGAAAGTAAGTCTTCCATCAAGTCTGGAACCTGAGATTGAGTTACAAATTAAAACAAATTTGTTATGGACTTGTCATAAAGTACAGAAATACATTGGCCACCTTTTTTATTTATGGAAAAGGGGGTTGGCTAGTTTTGGAACTGCCTCTTAATTTAAGAAATGGAAGTCAGTTATGTTATTTCAACAAGAACAAGGGCTTGCAACTACCAAGAACAAAAACACCCAACTTTTTTATTATGCTTAGCCCACTAATACATTTTATTGCTTCTGCCTTTTTGCCTTCCATTTTGATGCAGCTATCCCCATAGCTGAAATGGCTTTTTACTACAAAATGATAATTTACTCAACACTTTAAAGGGCACTGAATGGCACAATGACACTTGTATATTGTTCATAGTGTTAAAGTTCTACATCTAACAATATCTAGCAACTTTAAATGGAACAGTACGGAAAAATCTTTTATACCTGCCATGGCTGAGCTAATCGATTAACTTTATACAAATATTTTACAGTTTTATAAACTTAAGTCTCAGTAATATTTTATAATTGTATATGTAATAGAGTTTTATTATGTTTCTGAATACTTTTATCATGTATATACACAATTCAGCCTAATAGCTGCTATAGCATTGGTACTCCTAATAGCATTGGTATATTTATTAAAATATTTAAACAAAAATCTATTAACATAGAACAGAATAGAAAGCAAGGAATTGTGGGGAGTTATGGGTTAGAATGACATTAGAATAGCTCACCCCATGTGTTTCAAGGAGCGAGAGCTCTTCATTTTTTAGGTCGGCTAAGAACCGATAGGGCATTACAACTACAAGGGTCCTTTTTCTCTGGCCCAACCCAATTGAAATTTTTGAAATGAAATATGTGTCTGCTAAAAGATTTTCTAGGATGATGTTATATCAATGAATTATTTTTCAACATGTTAAGTGGTGAAGTCATCAAATGAGCTATCATTTTGAATAAAAAATGATGACTCACTGACCAAAAGTGCTAAAAATTGCAAAACAAGTTGACCATTTGCTTATTTTGGAACAGTTTGCTCTCTCATTTGCACAAAACAAAAGGAACTGGTGTGTTAACAGGAAAATGAAAGTTGAAATGACAAACGGTATTCTTTGAGTGCCAGTTCAAAGTAAGTCAACCTTGACTAGATAGTAAATGTTTACATAATTTATACATTAATCTGTGTAAATAATTATTTAACAGTATTAAATCAAAAATTAAATACTCAGAAAAACTCTCAGTTTTTAAGAAAATTTACAAGAGATCAAACAACCATAATAACCACGCAGTTGGCAAGTAAAGCTCTTGGTAATTTTGTTTCAAGTTTTATCATTTTATTCCATCAGCAATTCAACAACAGTACCATTGATGTGTGAAAATTAGCTGAAGGCATACAGTATACTCTTGTCACTTTTTATGGAGTTACATTACAATTATATCCCAACCTATTTCCCAACTGCGAGTTTTGTGCTTAGCTAAGTAAATTCAAATTTATATTCCTGAAACAATCAAGATTACAAATAGTCTTGAAGATGACCATTTTTCCACACTTCAACAATTAGCTTCCACACTCCAATCAAAAACCAAGAGAAAGTTAAACCCATTAGGATACTACTTAAATGCAATAAGTTTTAACAATACTTTTGTCTTTATGATGCTTATCTGATGCATTTCGACATTTGAGTTCGATCAAGCAAAGCAAATTTAGCAATAATCCTGCAGGCATAACTTTCCATCACACCAACGCACACTGCATAGTTTTCAAATTAACACTAAACGCTTACCAGATCGATCAAATCACTCAAGTTTTTCTCAATCTGTTGCGGCGGTAAACGCCTCATCAAGTCCAGGGCACAATCGAGTTGTCTATCGGTCTGCAAAATTAAAAGGATGGGGTGTAACTTAAAGTTTATTCAGAACAACAAGGGCTCACTAAACTAGAAGTGACTGTAACGCAAAAGCGAAAAGTAACTACACAAGTTAGCTAATTCGCTTCTTTCTTTTCCTTCTAACAAGTAGTAGCGTTAGTCTAGTTAAGTTGATCAAGAAGTAAAGTGCCCCGAAAAAAAACTAAAAAACACAGTAACGTAAGAAGGAGAACACTCACTAGGGAAGGTTGCTCAAACGAAACCAAAAAGCTACGAGACTCGTACAAACACTGGTCTTTTATCTAAAATTTCAAAACAGCTAAAGGAAGACTTACCATGGCTGTTCGATGAAAAAATAATAACTTAACAGCTATAAGAATATTTATATATAAAGATCACAGAAGATGGTAAGAAATCAACAGCAAAACTCTAGCCGGAAACACACAGCTCGTCCCAAGATGGCCGCCGCACCAACCCACCGCAAGCCAATGAAGGTAACCAATCAGCGATCTCATCGCCTTATATGGGGAAAAATATATTTCACTCATTTACCCACGGGTAGCCCAACAGCACTGGGAAAACAGCCAACAAGTAGAGATTAACTACACTCTACAATTTCAATAAGCCTTATCCATGTTTACGTCAAACTAGCCAATTTTCACCCCAAGCCTCGTATTCAAGAATTAGGTGTGAGCATTTTGCACGTGCAAACCGTGTTCCATAGGAACTCTTTTCGTTCGTGGACGCTTTGGGAATATTCACACTTTCGTGATTCGAAAGCGAGGCTTGGGGGTGTTTGACGTAAACATGAATAAGGCGCACCAGTTGATGTCAAGACGATCGCTTGTTTTTGCGAACGTGAGGAAAAGATTTCTACGAAACCTCAAACAAAACAAAATGAAATAGATATTTTGGGCGGTGGACTTTCTTTCAATAGCCGTTTTAACATTAGAGGACGGACAAGTCGTCTGATTGTAATGTTTCGATGAATTCGAAACTTCAGTATCCCCGGGCCAGGCAGCCCCGGGCATTTGACAGCAGCTTTTTTCCGAGGGCTGGGAATGTGACATTAGGATGTGCCGGGGTGGTCATTTGAACCATTCGTTTTCCTACGATGAATTTAGTTCCTTGAGACTTTAAATTTGCTAACATTTTAGTTATGGGTATTTTGGTCCATATATGTCAAGCAGCAAAAAAAGTTTAGTTGTTCAGTGAGCTGTGTGTATCGGTTAAAATTAAACATTTCATTCCACTTTGATTATTACACATGTATAAACTATCTTATGAATGAAAAGATTACAGCCGATAGATAGAAAAAAGTATATCAGCGAAAACGCATAGCCCCGGGGGCTGGCATTTGAACACCAATCTTGTTCCAGTGGCTGGGAGTCTAAAGCAATTTCATGAAAGGGGATGTTGAAGTCTCGAATTGATTTATACATGAAAACGATCGCGAGACGAACATCTTTACAAACCCCGGCGGACCGAAGGCCGTCTTTTAATAGTTCACAGTCGAACAAGTTGTCCTTGTATTCGATTGTATCAAGAAACGAAAATGGCATTACACGCTTTTTTTTATAAGAACCACCAGTAAATTTGGCCGAGGCTCATTGTTCTTAATTTTTTGGCGATTTGAGCTTAAAATTGTTCTTAATTTGTTCTTATTTCTAAGTGTGTTTAAAACGAAGAAAATCTAAGCCAAAAGTGTTGCACTGTTTATGACTGTATTGGAAAACGAATTTAGTCAATTTATCCCTGCGAATTTATCGTGGATTCGCCGACATTTTCCCCGAGACGATTTCCAGTGATTATAAACTGCGAAGCATTTCTTCAGTTAAGTTTTCAAAATAAAATAGCTGTCGAGCCCAAGTCACAGCTCGTTCTTAACTTGTTCTTAAAGTTTGGCCAATCTGAGCCTCGTTGTTCTTATAAAGTTGTTCTTATAAAAGAAAAGCGTGTAGTTTTTGGCGACACGTCAGTGTGAATATAACTTATGACGGCCAACGCAAGACGATTTGTTCATCCCCCATTCACACTATGACGAACAAATCGTCCTCTAATGTGAAAATGGATGTTTCAGCTCTGTATTGTGTTCGACACACATACTCTTTTTTACCAGAACCTTTTTCATAAGTCAATAAGGCTGAAAAATGCTCAAAGTTTAAGAACAACCTACACTTTGTTTTTACTAAATATACACTTAATAAGAACAGTTAGACTCAAATTGCCCGAAAAATAAGAACAAATAAAGAACAATGAAATTTTTTTTAAAACTTAAAAAAGAAAAAATAGCAAAATGAGCGTAAAAAGAAAAAATACCCGTTTTTTTTAAGAACAACTTTATAAGAACAACGAGGCTCATATTAGCCAAGATTTAAGAACAATTTAAGAACAAGTTCGGTTGAGCAATACTTTTTAGCTTTACAAAAAATGATTCTTTTAATCATATTAAACACTAACATAACTTAATTCGACCAAGGTAAGAGCTTGAATATAAAACCAATCCTGGGATAGTCACTGATTTCGTCTCGGGAAAATGAATCAGGGGGTTGAGTTGATCAAGAATACATCCACCTAGCAATCCGTTTTCAAATACATGTAATGCAGTACCTTAGACTCAAACCACATAAAGAAATAAGAATAAATTAAGAACAATTTGAGGCTCAAATCGCCAAAAAACTAAGAACAATGAGCCTCGGCCAAATTGCCAATCTGCTGGAACAAGTCGGGCAAAGTGTCTTGCACTGGACACATGTAGACAACACAACGGGGCTTGAACACAACAACCTAGAAGTACGAGAAAGACACGCTAACCGCTCGACCATTGCACCACCTTTTCTCAAATCAGTGCCTTACTACCGTTAGAGTTTCAGATGTTTTGCAATGCCAGTCATAAAAACATTTTTCTTCTAATCAATTTTCAAAGGTTCAAAGGCTTGCCTGTTGTGGCAACGAACCAGATGTTGCTTACACGCCACTTTCTAGTGGTTTCTACTCTGTTACCTTAAACTGGTCTACTTTAATCAAATCGATTTTCCTTACTTAAGGTACGGCTACGCGAAGCAACATTGCATGAAACATTGCGTTGGTTTGAACTTTTTCGTGTGGCCACACAACCAAATTGTTGCTTGCAATGTTGCAGAATCGAAGTAGCATCGGTTTCTACTTCGCGCAACCGTGCATGCAACAATTTCAAAGGTGGCTTACTTTAAAGAGAGGGCGGACCCTTGTTCAGATCGGAGATTGCGAGGATGGTCGCTATTCCGCTGGTTAACGCTGAATGGAAGGATGATTGCATATTCCGCGAGTTGTTGCCTATCGGGTTTGCGCTTATTGGATAGGCGGTCGCTTATTCCGCAGGTTGGCGCTTATTGGAAGGACAGTCACTTATTCCGCGGGTTGGCGCTTATTGGAAGGACAGTAGCTTACTCCGCGGGTTGGCGCTTACTGGAAGGACAGTCGCTTACTCCGCGGGTTGGCGCTTATTGGATAGGCGGTCGCTTACTCCGCAGATTGGCAATCATTGGAAGGACAGTCGCTTATTCCGCAGGTTGGCGCATATTGGAAGGACAGTCGCTTATTCCATGGGTAAGCACTTATTGGATAGGCAGTCGCTTACTCCGCAGATTGGCACTCATTGGAAAGACAGTCGCTTATTCCGCAGGTTAGCGCTTATTGGAAGGACAGTCGCTTATTCCGCGGGTTGGCGCTTAATGGATAGGCGGTCGCTTACTCCGCAGATTGGCACTCATTGGAAGGACAGTCGATTATTCCGCGGGTTGGCGCTTAATGGAAGGACGGTCGCTTATTCTGCGGGTTGGCGCTTATTGGATAGGCGGTCGCTTACTCCGCAGATTGGCACTCATTGGAAGGACAGTCGCCTATTCCGCGGGTTGGCGCTTATTGGAAGGACAGTCGCTTACTCCGCAGGTTGGCGCTTATTGGAAGGACAGTCGCTTATTCCGCGGGTTGGCGCTTATTGGAAGGACAGTCGCTCACTCCGCGGGTTGGCGCTTATTGGATGGACAGTTGCTTATTCCGCGGGTTGGCGCTTATGGGAAGGACAGTCACTTACTCCGCGAGTTGGCGCTTATTGGAAGGACAGTCGCTTACTCCGCGGGTTGGCGCTTATTGGAAGGACAGTCGCTTATTCCGCAGGTTGGCGCTTATTCGAAGGACAGTCGTTTATTCCGCGGGTTGGCGCTTAGTGGAAGGACGGTCGCTTACTCCGCGGGTTGGCGCTTATTGGATGGACAGTCGCTTTCTCCGCGGGTTGGCACTCATTGGAAGGGCGGTCGGTTATTCTGCAGGTTAGCGCTTATTGGAAGGACAGTCGCTTATTCCGCGGGTTGGCGCTCATTGGAAGGACGGTCGCTTACTCCGCAGGTTGGCGCTCATTGGAAGGATGGTCGCTTACTCCACGGGTTGGCGCTTATTGGAAGGACGGTCGCTTACTCCGCGGGTTGGCACTTTTTGGATAGGCGGTCGCTTACTCCGCGGGTTGGCGCTTATTGGAATGACAGTCGCTTCTTCCGCGGGTTGTCGCTTATTGGAAGGACGGTCGCTTACTCCGCGGGTTGGCGCTCACTGGAAGGACGGTCGCTTATTCCTCGGGTTGGCGCTTATTGAAAGGACGGTCGCTTATTCCGCGGGTTGGTGCTCACTAGAAAGACGGTCGCTTTTTCCGCGGGTTGGCGCTTATTGGAAGGACGATCGTTTATTCCGCGGGTTGGCGCTCGTTGAAAGGAATTTCGCTTATTCCGCGGGTTGGCGCTCACT
>JAOBAT010073924.1:7744-21122 GCA_026413305.1 Hydrozoanthus tunicans | reverse complement strand
TTGAGCCATTAGTGTGAAATTTCCGTACAACTATAAATACTGTGAAAATGCGCAGAACAGCTGCGCAATACAAAACAGAGGAATGACCTTTAAACCCCACGACCTTACTCCCGGTCGGGGTATTAGAGCGACGTTGGTCTGTTTCGTAGGTCGTGGATTGACAAATCCCATCGAAGTCAGAGATTTATTCTCTTCCCTTTGTTAGGATTTATGGGGTTCTTTGTTGATGCTGTAGACCAACAAAACTCGGATTAAACCCCCTTCCAGTAGTAGTTAAGGTGTCACTCGAATCTACATATGCTGTATTGACATATTTCATAAACTTTCGTAGATTTTATATGATACGTCTTCATATGGCCATGTAGATTAAGGTAAGACTTCAGCGTTATTTACTATGGGACCTGTATACTAGGCTACAAATTAAAGTGTTGAGACAGTAAGAAACTTTGTATTTCTCTCTACTTCTACAGTTGCTTTACCTACATTGAGTTTATCGTGTACTTGTGTGTTTAACCCTTTTAGTCCCAGTTGTGTTTACAAATTCTCCAAAATAGAGCATGTGCTTTTCTTGGAACAAGTTTGGAAGAATTTAACGTTTCATCTTTGGCTTGTTTGTTCTCTTTTCCAAAAATCTTATTTTGTACGTGTTATGTAAGGAGAAACTTCATGTTTGTAACTGACTGGGATCGAACGCGTTAAGATACAACAAGGCAGCAAATTCCTGATTTCGGATGAAACACTTTTTCCTCGCTGCAAAAAGCAACAATGTGGGGCGGAAATGCAAACAACTCACAAGTACAAAATAAACTCAAAGTAGGTTAACTCTATCTCCAGATTTATGGCAATAGTCTTTGTTTCTAACTAATTACAATGCGTGTTTGCACCTCCTTTTTCTTTTACAAAATTTGCTATTAAGTAATATGACTAACACATAACTATTTCCCTCCTTCATAGTTTCACCGTGGTAGTGGCCAACTCGAACGCTTTTGCTCCTTTGACCACTACGCACTTCTTCTTCTTAAAGTATAGTTAATCAAAATTTATCTCTTATTTTAAGCTTTGATGTAATTAAGAAGAAACTGTCAATGTAAACAGGTGCAAAACAATAAAACTGTAAACTGTAATAGTTTAGAATTTTTTAAAGTGCAAATAAAAAGAAAACTTTATTACCGCAGCGGATGGACCTTGTTAAATGAAGTATAGCGGTGACAAATTTTGCCAAAAACTTTATGGTTCTTTCCTGTTTTCAACTGATGACGCCACACTGAGTGTTTCCGACAAATCTGCTGCTACCAACCCAAGACCTTTGGATACATTCAAAATAAAGTTGAGCTGCTAATGTATCTTGAGGTAGAAAGTTTATCTAATCAGTCTAAGTTTGGCTAAAATTCATCCAAAAGTTTAATTGCAATTGGCAGTAGATTTTGATAAAATGCAAATTTGTCGGAACCACCCGTGACGTCATCAGTTAGAAACCTTAAATGTCAACACCTCAAGAATCATAAAAGATTTTGATAATCTTTTTTCACGGCCATTCCGCAAGGTCTATCTACTGATAGAACCTTTAAAACAAAACAAGTTATTTATTGCAACTCGTAAATTTAAAGCTTGGGTTGCCTGTGCTTTGCTAGTTTATACGCCAATGCAAAGTAAACTTGTTTCTAACTGTGTAGTTTGATTCAGTTTCTTTAGCTAAGGGTTTGGTTTAGCGGAGGGGTTGGCGTAGTGGTAAGATCTCTGCCTCCCAATCCTGAGGTTCCCGGTTCGATCCCCGGCCTGGTCGAGGGTTGAATATTCGGGCGACCTTCTTTCCCGCTAAAGGCCACTCAGTTTTTCATCCTTCCGGGGTCGGTAGAATGAGTACCAGCATACATGGACCGCTTTGAACCGGCTGCAAATTGCGCCTATATATACTTCCCGTCCGCTGGAGGTAAACTGATCATTGTAAAGAGCATTTACGCATTATTATGGAAAAGGGGCAATACCAATGCACCACTACTTTTTTTTTCTTTTTTATTTAGTTACGATTCTATGCAATCATTCTTTACTTTGGCACAAGATTATTGATGAATCTATGATACACGCTTTTTATTAATAAAAACCAGTAAATTTGGCCGAGGCTCATTGTTCTTAAGTTTTTGGCAATTTTAGCCTCAAACTGTTCTTAATTTGTTCTTATTTCTATGTATGTTTAAATCGAAGAAAAACATAGCCAAAAGAGTTGCATTGTTTATGACTGTATTTGAATATGACTTTGGTTAATTTATCCCTGCGAATTTATCGTGGATTCGCCGACAATTTCCAGTGATTAAAAACTGTGAAGCATTAGTTTCTTGTTTGTTCTTTAATGTTCAGTTAAAAACCAGTAAAGTTTTTAAAAGCAAAATAGCTATCGAGCCCGAGCTTCAGCTTGTTCGTAAATTGTTCTTAATCTTTGGCCAAGCTGAGTCTCGTTCTTATAAAGTTGTTCTTATAAAAAAAAGCGTGTAGTCTCAAACAGGCAAAATAGGGCAAGCAATGCTACGTAGTTCTTTGTTTCTTGCAGCTTGGTGCGGTTTCAGTAACAAACCTTTTTTCCGTTAGTGTCTCATTCATCTCGGAGCCTGCTGAAGGGACTGTTCAAAGAAAGTAGCACATATCAATAAATCTCCATTAACTCTAACCATGTGAGCAATGTCTTTGTGCTACAACGAACGGTAAAAGGTTAAGTTATTTTTTACTTGGGTTCTCAAGAAACAAACGATTTCTTTGTGGCAGTGCTATGATAATCTCACGGCACTCAATAAGAGATTCGCAGTCTAAATGTAATACTGTTTGCATGAAAATGAATTGGGGTTTACCTGTTGTGTCTGTTCGACTGTCTCCTATTTTTTGCCTTTTATGTTTTCGACGTTTTATCATACCAAAAAAACTTTGAAGATTCTTACGTTTCTTAAAACGCAACATACCTATTATATAATTATACATAATTATATCACATTATATACGCATATTAATACACATACGTAATTCTGTGCTAACAAAACATTAGGGGATTTTATATGTACTTATAAACATACCTATACACTTCAACATATGTATACTTTCAGGCTAAATAGAGACTAAACTGCTAAACAGCCGAGTTTTTTCCACTTCTTCACTTCGCTCTGCTTAACTGTAAATTATATTGAGCCCTTTCAGCGGATAATTTGATCAGCAAACTTCTTACATACATATATATTTACACCTGCACAACACACAAGCGTTCAGACTACCCCAAATACACACCCTTAGATAAATACACACAATCCCGTACCCAGACTCTTACATCGGAGGAAGATGAAAGAGCCTTGGTACGAGGTTTAGATACAAACCTTAGGTTTTGGGGTGGTTTTTGTTGACCAACAGATCCTACATACAAAAAAAATTCTAATTAGTATCAAGAGTTCCAAATGATGTCACATCCGGATCCCCTTTTCTTTATCTAAAAGGCTACAAGTGGCCTAGAACGCCACAGCAGGCAATGGTTATTGATTTTTTCCTTCGGGTAGTATAGTAGGGTTGGAATTAGCCCTATTTTGCGAAACAAATTTCGGCTCACGCAAAAATTATCTCTTTTGATTTTTGAGTTCATGAACAAAATGCAGAACTACTGCGGTGCACCCATACAAGTTATCTCTTTTGTCCTTCGACGGCTTGCCTTAAGTTGCCCTATGTCGTTTTTGTTATTAAAGAACCATTAATATCCCAACGGTTTTTTTTCTACCGCCAGATACATTTTATGCTCAAAAATTAGTGGCAGTTTTTGGTTAGGCGTGATTGGTTTGTGCAAGACGTCATGCTTCTATTATGTTATGTAATCAAGTTTTGAAATTAGCAAAGCGAATCAGTGTTCACATTTCCCAATTCGAAGACCTTAACAATTATAAACATTTTTTAAGAAAAGTAAAGCGAATCTCAAAGCAAGAAGTAAAACGTAGTTAAAGAAACGATCAAAACTTAAGTCCTTAATTGTCTTCCTTTCAACTGCTTTGGCGACATTTCGTTTTTCAATGAATTGCAACGTTTCGGTGAATTTCATCTTCTTAGTATAAACCTAAGAAACTGCTATGTTAGACTATGCAGACTTTAAATTATAGTTAAACAGACTTTATAAACTGTGTACCCAGTAGCTATGTTAGACTATATTAACTAAGTAACCGTCCCGATTTTCAGTCGTTTCTGAAGACGATTTAAAATTTCTAATTGCCAAAAACTTTTAAAGATTAAAAATACATTTGAAGCATATTATCAGCGAGAAAAAAAGAAATTGCCAAAAACTAATATTTGTTGACAATTTTGTTTGTTGTTGAAATTTCCTCAATTTTACGAATCGACATCTGAAACGTTTCCACCCGGCGTTTTATCTTTCATTATATAGAACAACTATTGGCACAATGATGCTCCATTACTTGGAAAAGTGTTACTCCGAACTTTGTTGAAGCCTTAGTGCTTTTCAAAATAGCTTTTATCTAATTTCGAAAGCTGAACAAAAGCAAGGCGACCATGTTGAAAATTTGCCCACCCGAAAAGTTGGGGGCTTTATTTTTTACCACAACGCACTACAAAAATAGACTCGGGGAAGGTAACAGTAGAACTGGTCCTTGTTATAACCACACTGCGTTTGTCAAGTTAGAAACTAACAGATTCTCAATAGATTTGTTCTTATGAGCATATATATTCCAAAGTTTATGTTATACTATGTAGAAAACCAAATTGGACTATGCAGACTACACAAACTGGCAAATTTAGATCATGTTAAATGAAATAGCTAGGTGGTACAGTCTGTATAATCTGACATATAAATCTAGACTAGTTTATACGAAGAAGACGGGAATATCGAAAATAACAAAGTCTGTAAATATTTAAAATTCAGCCAATCGTTGCAGACATATCAAGTAAAACGAAATCTTGCCTAAAGCAACTGATCATGAAAACAAAGCAATAGAGGATTTGATTATTTTATAATTCTTCACTACGTTTATTTCTTGCTTGCAGGATTTGCTTAAGCTTTGAGACTCATACGCTAGCTTCGCATTTTATTTATGAGTTTAGTACACAAAACAAATAGATTATGCTTGCAACTTACAGCCTTGGCTTTACAGTGCTTTGGCTTTAAATTGCTCTGTGAAGCCACCTTTAAAAGTGTTGCACGCAACGTTGCACGATGTAGAAACCGATACTATTTCTCCCACCTTTGAAAGTGTTGCATGCAACGTTGCAAGATGCCGCTAAAGGTGTCAAGTGATTTTTTTGTAAACAAAATTGGCAAAATAGATTCTGTTTGTGCAAAAAACTAATGGTGTAAAGTATATTACTCATTATTGCACTTAATAACGTTGTTTATAACAACCATCTATAAGAGTGAGTGATGGCTGCAATAGGTGAAATGAACTCTTACTTGATTACACATTTGAGTCGTTGTTTTGTTTTTCGAAGGTGTTTAGATTTAAATAGGTTATTTGTTAAACAAACGTGCTTATTTATTAATTCATTACCTTTATTAATGTTACAACAATTAAAATTAGAACATAAGTCGCTATCGAAGACATGCAGTATCCCGGTTTTACCTGCTTTCCATCTTCGCCAGGCGCAAAAAATTGCCAAAGCAATGACAATCAGGATTAAAGCACCACCTACAGTTCCTCCAATGATAGCGTCGTGCGACTTTGCACTGTTCACACGTGCGTCATTGTCTGTAGAAATCAGAAACATTTTTATTTCAAGAAACAAAGCAATATATCTCAGCCTAAAGGACGTTTTGGACATTTCTTCTATTTCTGTTAAGAACCCTCCTTGCTAATAAAATCACTCTTCAAAATAAACGTTTTTTGTATTTCTATGTATCTTGTGCTCGGTATTTTTTGTAGTTGGATATACATGAAAGTTGTAAACAGTTTCGTTGTCGCCGCGCCGGCAACTCACTTTGACTTTGTTTACTTGTGAAAACGTTGTTTATAGGTCAAACAATCATTAACTAAAGATTTTCCTTAAAACACATTATTACCAAACTCTTCAGGTGGGTTGTTTATGTCATCAGGAACAGCTGCATCATTTATTTCTAAAATTTCGGCTTTGCTGACATGTTTCGGAAATCGCGACGCCATTTTGTTTTTCCAATCGCTAACCAGTGAAAATCCTGGATATTCACTGTTTATTAGGAACCAATCAGAGCGCGCGAAAAACACTATACGCTGGTTGGGTATTTGGTAATGCTCAATAGCCCGAGATAGCGAACCGATCAAATTTCGCCATCTAAGGTTTGTATATACTAATAAGTATTATTTTTACAATTATAAACAGACTTCAGAGAGACAAGTATTTTTTCCCTAAATGACAAATGCATAGATTCCACCAAATTCCAAGAACTAAAACACACCTACCAAGGCATCATTAGCAGGGAGTTAGTAGGTCAGCGGATTTGCGTAAATGGTGACTTAGAATTCACTTTTAGTTTACCTTGCACAACAATGGTAACATTGGTCAAAATGACACCCCGGCTGTTGGAGGCTTTGCAGGTGTAAGTTTTGCTCTGCTGTACGTCAGTAATTCTCAGTCCAGTATCGTTAGCGGGCTTGGGGACAAGCTTTCCTTCAAATTCCCACGTGATCTGAGGGGTCGGAATACCATCGGCAACGCAGATCAACCGCACTGTTTTTGCTCTGGAAACGTAAACTACTCTTGGCGATGTTTTGATAAATTCTAGCTGGGCTGTCAGTAAAAAAAAACGGGTTTGCAGTTATATATGTTGAATACAGAGTATGGTGTACTCTTGCCCTTGTAACTAGCATCGTAAACAATTAACTATACAAACGTCTATTTAATTTATTATTACACTTAAAAATTGTAGTTATTAAAGTTCTTTATGCTAGTTGCGCAGAGATCAGCCTAAACTTGACTTAGCCTAATAAGTGCCCAATTATTACCCTTGGATTACATTGCACAACAAATTTTGTTCTGTTTCAAGAACATCAGTGATTGTCAATCCAGTATCGTTAGGGGGCTTGGGGACGATCCGGACGGTGTGGATTCTTGTTTAGGTAACCAAAGTGGTGAACAGGAATTGCATGGTCATATGACCTGCATGACACTACAAGTATACTTAAAAGCAAAATGCAATATCAACATACAAACCATACAATAATTCAAAACCAACAACTATTATCATTTGGATTTCCCAAAACCCAGTGTATTGTTGGAAAAGGGTAAAAATGAAATAAAGAACATTCCTTTTGCTATGAAATACTCGACATACCTTAGGTCCCCTATGTTGTGACAATGCTTTTGAAAATGACGTGGTCTTTTTGTTAAAGTACAGATAAAAACAAAAGTTTTATTAGTTGCTTGATGCAAAACAGGAGAGAATCCTTACCACATCGATGAAATGAGCTGTTGTAGAAAGTATTTAGATCAAACTCCAGAGTCAGGTTCTGGTCGCAGGTTCCTTTTATTTCTGTTCCAGCTGAAACGTCATGGAGCGCTTTTGTTAAGGCACACGTGCATTTCAATTCGTTGTGAACGAGTTTCCTAACGAGCAAAAGAATGAGAGTGCAAATGAACATAGTTTAACTTCATTATAGGAATGATATTGTAAGTTGAACCAAGTCTGTTTACCATGTTTCTCGATATAGATTTACAATGCTATTGGTCAAGGGTTCATTAACGTCTTTTTCTTCTTTTTTTGGACGTTAGTTAAAGTCGAGAACAACTGACGTCCAAAAAAAGAAGAAAAAGACATTAATGAACCCTTGTATTGGTAGATATAGATTGGAAATATTTAGTTATATATATATCTAGCGAGCTGATGATGGGCATCGAAAGACACACTTCTACTTCTACTTGTACAACAAGTTTTTTTACGATTTCAAACGGTGAGTAGTGTAATTTTTGGAAAATTTATAAAATTGTCTGTCTGTCTGTTTGACTGTCTGTCTATCTATCAATCTATCTATGAGCTGGACCCCCTTTGCGCCTCCTATGCGCCCTTTTTATGTGAGTGAGCTGCTGTGTTAATGAGTTGTTCTACCCCTTTACCACCTGTTTCCACCCCTTTTTTCCGGCCCCAGCGGTCCCCACTATACTACTCATATCTTGAACTTACAAATGCTGTAACGAAAACAGTTCACTGAGCACATCGGCTGGTATCGTTGATATCCGATTGTATTCAAGATCCCTACAAGAAAGTTGTGTTTTGAAAGTGAGACTTAGCAATGGAAGGAAGCAAAAATAACTTTCATTAGAGGTGGCCGATATTAAGAGGAAGTTGTGTTGCAGTTTTAAAAGCAAATCAATAACAATAGGAGTAAAAACAACACTAATGAAGCTAAAATTACGAAAATAATGTATAACAAAAACAATGACATTTTATATAATACGCTGCTGTTGTTTTGTGTTGCTTTGCAGGGGTTCGTTTTTCGCCATAGATCGGACGAAAGGTTGCTAGACATCCGGTATTGATCACACACACTATAACTATTTCTTGAGTCTGGAAATCGTTGATTGAGACAATACGGACTCCGACATTGAAGAGTGATTTAGCCTTTGGATCTGATAAAGATGGTTTCTAGAGAGCAGCTCCCTAGAGATATAAAATTTGTCTGATAGGAGGTGGTTTTGGAATCATTTACAACTGCAAACTGATACTTACAGTTTCCTAATCAGTCAAGTATTGTATTCTTGGGACAACGTTTTAGCTCGGCCTCTAATTCAGGCCCAGAGAGCCCAGTATTTCAAATTTCCCGGGGATGCATGCTCCTGGATCCCCCGTGCAATCCGCCAGCTGAACAACTAAACCCGGTACTTCAAAATGCTACCAAAATCACCGATTTTGTGACTTCGCTCTTAGTCAAGTCACATTGGAGCAACATGACAAACAGTCCCTGTATTTACAGACTCGTTTTGCTGCTAGATTTAAGCTGTCTCTAAAGTATCACACTGACTCATCAGAAACCGCTGCAACGAGAGAGTATACGCAAAGACTTTTTCACAGCGAGTCTTCTTCTCCCGAGTTTGATTCTCGCTCGGCACTTTTCCCGAGTTTGATTCTCGCTCGGCCAGGCTTGTCTTGCTATCCTTGGCAAGCAGACAACGCTTCCTGACAGTGCAGCTAGTACATAAGATCGTAAACAACAGCACACATTGTCCACCACAGTTGCTAGGCTATTTTACAAAACGTTCAAGCATGCACAAGAGAGCGCTTAGAGATAACAACACCTTAGACATTCCTAAAACAAAAACAGCTACAGGAGAAAGAGCCTTCAGGGTCGCAGGAACTAAGAAATGGAACAGTCTGCCAAAAGAACTCCGCGAAATTAAATCTAAGCACAACTAAAAAACAAAGTTTTAATTTTTTTCTAGATTTAGACAAAAACGAGCACATCTGTACTTTAGCGCCGGCTGTTTTTAAATCTTATTTTTTTACAACGTTTTACATTTTTCAGCATTTTTGAACATTTGGATGTTTTTAATACTCTTCTTGATATAGCACTTTTTATAGATAGATCTTAAATATACTTATATACCTTTTTGCTGATCGCCGGTTGATACCAGTGGATCTTTTTTTTAAATGTGGTTGACTGACTGGTTTTATCAGGTTAAATTTAGTACTTATTATTATTATTGTTATTATCATTATTATTATTGTTATTATCATTATTATTATTGTTATTATCATTATTATTATTGTTATTATCATTATTATTATCATTATTATCATTGTTATTATATTATTGCTTTTTTTTGCCAGCTAAATAAAATCTTATCAAACAAAGAAAGCCTTCTTTTTAATCTACTTTAACCTTATCCAACTTTTGTATTTCATTTTTACCTAACATCGATTTGATTATTTACATTTAACGGCATCTGCCACTTCAGCTGGTGACAGGCAAGGTGTAATTTTCTCGTATCGACATCGCAGCAGCCTATCGCAACTGAAGTGATATCTTAACAACCGCAACTCGACTATTGATCTCGACGAAATCCAAACAAGTGGCAATTTAATTGAAACAATTGCTCGTTCGGCTACCAAAATGACTTCTTTAAAACCCAAAATGGCGAGTTGATTTGATCACGAGCCTCGTTGCGAAATCAAAATTGTACGTTAATGGCGATCACTTAGTTTGGGTCGTCTAGGGTGAGAGATTTGGAAATCCCGTTTTGTTTCTTTTTTCAAAAACATCTCGAACTCTAAATTGGACTCCAAATCGTAATCTTACTCGGATTCAATATTGAACTCAAACTCGGACTCCGACTCAAAGTTAAAATCGGACTCCAACTCGATTTTGAACTCCATTTCAAAATCTGTGATTTGGGTTCCCTCGCATCCAGGCAAGTTCGTTTGACTGCTTTTCTGTTACCTTCCATTTGTTTGCTTCGATATTTTTTGAGTCTGCGAAACGAGCCGTTCCAAAACAAACGCTCTTGACCATCTTTAGTATGGATTTACCGTCTACAGTGCATAAGTTGTTTAAGCGTGGGAATCTCGTTTCCTGACGTTATAAAACCTCACCTTGATCGAGCAAGAAATAAAACTCTTGAGTCCAGAGTCCAAACATGTTCTTGGGCGGAGCCATAAGGAATAACTGTTTGATCGAAAATTAGTTTGGCCGACGACGACTACGATCAAGGGAAAATAGTCACAGGCCTTGACTGGGCTTACCACAGGTACCCCAGTAATATTCACAAGTCGCTTCAGTTTTTGCCAAAACTGAAAGTTCTAAACAGAAACAAAAGGTGTCTCGTTAACAAAACTACCAAAAAACTTACAATTCCTGCAGAGATGACGATCCGCTGAACGCACCGGCTGGTATAGTTGATATCCGATTTTTGGAGAGCCGTCTAGATAGGTAAGACATAAAAGTAAATGGAAAGAAGGAAATGTTTATCAATACTCAGAGTAACTGCAGCAACTTCAATGATTAAAACAAAGAAAAAAGAAAAAAAAGGAAAAACAGAATCTACCAATTTATCTATCTACCTACTTATCTGTCCGTCTGTTTGTCTGTCTGTCTGTCTGTTTTGTCTGTCTTGGCTGTCTTTTTTGTCTGTCTGTCTGTCTTGTCTGTCTGTCTGTCGTCTGTCTGTCTGTCTGTCTATTTATCTATCTATTTTTCTATCTATCTATCTATCTATCTATCTATCTATCTATCTATCTATCTATCTATCTGTCTGTCTGTCTGTTTGTCTGTCTGTCTGTCTGTCTGACTGTCTATCTATCTGTCTATCTATATATCTATCGATCTATCTTTCTATCTGAAAAACCAAAAAAGGATATTGTTAATACTATCAATGACTTAAAAAAAGTATAAACAACAAAAAGAAACGAAGTTTTGACTCTTGTCAGTTTTCATAATACTTTAAAAAAATAGGCAGTTCATACAAAGTTAAAAACAGTATCTATGTACACTTTCTACAGTTTCATCTTTAGATTCTCATTGGATTTGGGCTCTTGTCGTGAGTGCGAAAACTATGAACAGCAAGTATAATCTATATACATCAATATTTACGTCTGGCTATAATACTTTCTGTCTATCTGATTGTTTGCCTGTCTGTTTGTGTCTGTGAGATTGTCCAATGTACGTAATTTGGCAGCACTCCTAGTGTTAGTTTTGCTTGTAAATGTGCTGTACTGTTTGTAATTAAAAGCTACGACGTGAAATGACAATATTCTTAGGCAGTGCTTTCATGTTATAACAAAGCAATATCTGCAACGCTTACAGTTCCTCAGCAGCTAACAGGGTTATCAACCAGGTAAGATATTATTAGAATTAAATCCAACTGTAGTATTGTATGTTAATTTGTTACTTTTGTGGTTCCTTTGTATAGGTCAACCTTGGCACAGTCACATTGGGTCAAATTTAACAGCCCATGATTTTATCGACAAATTGTTGCTTCTATATACACTTCAAGAACATTTTTGGAATTCAATAGATGTCTTGAAAACACAAATGTAGCATCTCGAACCTTAAAAATTATTGAAATAACAAATAAACTGTTGCACTTACAATAGTTGCAGAGATACTAATCCACTGAACATACCGGATAGTATCGCTGAAATCTGGTTTCCTTCAAGGTACCTACATGTAAAAGATTGTTTAAAAGACAAGCTTAACAATGGTAAGAAAGGAAGAAAATGCTCAGTAAAAATAGCCGTTGAAAGAAAAAGAATAACCCCAGAATTTTCAAAAGCAAATCAAACCAAAACGAACAAAATTAACGTTAACAAAGGAAACAAATTTTAGAATGAAAAAAAAAAGAGTATTGAAATTATTATAAACGTATTTTTGTACTTTATTGATTTGCTTTTGTTCATCATTTCTGGTTAAATCTCATCGGAGCAAACATGACAGCCTCTGCCCGTAAAAAGTCTGTGCTGCTGCCAACTAATTTCTCGTAAAGGAAAACAGTACTAGTTATGGATAGCGAATTGTCTCTCAAAGATGAAAGTCTCGGCAAATTTCGACCTGTTTTCGAAAACTTGTAATCTTTTTAGTAATGTCTCGAGGTCTCGTATTTCTTTATTTTTCTCCGTCTCGTAGTTTCGGATTTTTTCACAAAATGGCTCGCATTCTCGGCGTCTCAAGCAGAGCTGGAAATCTCTATTTTGTTTGAAACTTGTTTGGTGTCTCGTGTCGTAACGTGTCGGCCTCAGATTGTTCATTGCTTTCAAATGTCTTGGGCTCGGAATCTAAATTTAAAAAAAGGTTGTTTCGGCATCTCGGACAATCTCGGATTAACCATTTGCTAACCCTAGCAGCCGTTCTTTAGAAAATGTCTTCCAAACATACAAGCATCTTCTATCCACGAAAAACGGCCTCAGTATGAAAAGATAGCATCTTCTTCTTTTCCCATTTACTTTGTTTTCCGTTGTGTTGGTGCATGGTTTTAAAAGTTAATCAAGTTAGGTGCTTAGGCAGGGCAGTGCCCGATAATATATACCAAGGTTAGATGTTCGTGGATAATACTTTGTAGTAAAAGATAGTTACAATAATAACGTAAAAGTGAATGTTTTTATTCATCCAGATTGGTATAAGTTTTCATCAGTGCCGTTTGTCACATGACAGTTCACATGCATTGATGAAGACTGATGGTTTCAGTCGAAACGTCTGTTGACAAATTAGACCAGAATTCCAGAAAAAAAGATTTCAAAAAAATTTTCTTTATTACAATATTGTTCGAGGAAAAGTTTATGTTTAAAAGCTTGCAGCGTCTGTGTCTGAACCACCACATCAGGCAAGTCTATTCCTGGCCAACGAACCGGGCAGTTTATTCCTGGACCAACGAATCGGGCAGTTTATTCCTGGACCAACGAATCGGGCAGTTTATTCCTGGACCAACGAATCGGGCAGTTTATTCCTGGACC
>JAOBAT010073913.1:0-21123 GCA_026413305.1 Hydrozoanthus tunicans | reverse complement strand
AACAGCTTTTATGTCAGATCGGCCAGAGCTTGGAACAGTCTCCCGACCTACATAACCACTTGTATATCTGTGTCTCAGTTTAAACCTACCCTACTAAATTATTACCTTTACCTAACAGTTTACGATCCGGACATGCCTCAATCCTTTAAAACTGACTGTGTAAAATGTCATCGAGCTCGACCTATTGAAACTATCAAGGAAGGAAGGATTAAGGAACTCCAGTCAAGGTCATTTTCAGACGAGAGGGTTTATCTCGTAGAAAACTTTCGAACAACCCCGCCTGCGCGCGTGAGACAATTTAGTTTATATTTAGACAAAGGGTTTATCAGATGCAAAGATCGTTTAAACAATTCGTTTTTACCAACGGAAAGCAAAAATCCAGTTCTCTTACCAAACGAACACGCTTTTGTTTTGTTAATTGCATGTATTCACGGGAAATCAAAGCACTGTAGGGTAAGAGACACTGTAATCACTATACGGGAAAATTACTGAATATCGATATCGTTGGAGAATTTGACACTGACAGTATTACAAAAGGAAAGGAACTTTTTGCATGAGAAATCGATCACTGAGTATGTGTGAGTCAATTGGGGGAGTGTAATGAACTGTCAATTAGCGCATGTTTTGTTTTTGTTTCAAGCTGTCAATGATATCAACTAGACCTTAAAAAACAAGTATCCTTTTTCAGATAAAGTCAGATGTATGGTTTAAGGAGGAACAGTTTTTTTATACGACTACGAGTAATAATGGTAAGGTGAAAGTTTTTCAATACAAAGATTTGAGAGCTATTTGAAATGTGTTTATTATACGTTTATTGGAGCCTTCATGACAGAGGATGCCCGCTTAATAGGTGGCCGCTTAAAAAGGTCGGACTGTACCTTCATTAAAGATATAAAAAGTCACTATTTTTTACAGTGCGACTACACCAACGAAGGACATCAAACAAATCTTTAACAAATTTTACAGAAATGTTTATTTTCATGATTTGACATTATTTAGGGTGACTTGTAACGTAGATCATGTTTCTATAACTATTTTATCCATTTCGTTTAATTTTGTGTAAGAAATAATGTGCTTTCAATAATTAAATTGTGCTACTACCATTGTTCAGATGCTTGATCATGATGGGCTAATTTGTAGAAATTTGTTGGGGTAGCCTTGGTTGGAGTAGTCACACTGTAAATTCCCAACTTCGAACATCAACTTTAGAGTGTTTTTTATGTAAGAACCTATTTTCCCTTTGTTAGACAGAATAGGTTTTTTTTGTTAAGAACCTAAATATATAATATTTATATTAGGGTATTTAAATACGCAATTTTAGCTCGTAGGTTCTTAAACCAATAGATTTTTATACGCAGGTTTTTCCATAATTTTGCATGACTGACTTTGTAAATATGAATAGCTTCTTTCCAGGTTCAGCCATTCAGCTTGATTACCTTGGAATTTTTTGGACTTAGGATTTAAGAGTGTGTGTCTGAGAAAACCAGGCAGAATTGCAATTTCTCAGAAGATGGGGGTCAGCCAATCTCAACAAAATTCCTAGCATTAATTACTCTCAGCCAACTATTAACCACAGTGACATTGATTCTTTTGTTACTTTCTTTGTTTTCGAAATAGACCACCCCCTGAAAATGACCCCCCTGACAAGTGAAAACTCGTCGATTTTTGGTCATCTTTAGTAGCTTATAACTTACAAGATATTTATTAGATTATTATGAACTCTCACTTGATCAATTTCTGTCCCTTCGTTGTTTAAATAAATATAAAAACTAATAATAGCAACGCCCGGTTTTGAAGATAGAGGTGCTTAAACAATGTACATTTCGTGCAGTTTCCTAATATGGTAAAAATGCGAGTTTTCAGGGACCTTTTTCTCTAGGGTCCGGGAACTTACAGCCACGTCACTTGGTGCCAGCAACTAACCTTTGATAGGTCTTTAAATTAAAGCAATCGTAAAATTGGAAGACCATTTTTTGGACTTACGATTTAAGTAACTGTGTTGAGTTCTGCTTTAGATTTTGGTTAAAGCGCGTTGTAAATTCTAATACCATACTTCCATCAGAGGCTTCTAGGGTCTGACTTTAAACAAAACAAAAAGGCTAAAGTTTCACCAACTGACCCAGTAACTATCAACGCTGGTACAAAACATTTGACTGGGAACACCCTTAAGACAATGTGGGGGGAAAAGCTTCCCCTGCAAGTACCAAAAAATGCAAACTATAAATTTATTCTCGACAAGGCTGTTACCAAGTTAAAGGCGCATTAGTGATCGATTAGAACGCCATCCATTTTCATTACAAGAGCCTAATTGTAAACGCTACCACACTTCCAGTTTATGTATTTTGCTTGGCTGCCTGGCCTCTTTGGCGCACGTCGTTGTTTTTTTGACGCCACACACGAACAACATGGCGAGGACTGGCAGACATTTTTTTAACGTTCTGGATTTGTGTGTTTCTTTGAAATTTGTACGGTCATTTTGGAGGAACTAAAGAAATAAATTGAAGGGTTTCATAAACTTGCCAACCTTGGTTCTGTGTGTCATTACAGCTACGGTTTCACTAATAATTTAACGAGAACTCCTCTCAACCAAAATCTACTGATTAAAATGATGCCATGCCACACGCAGGGACTTATATTTCAACAGAAAAGAAGGATCAGAGGAGGTGGAGGCATAGCTGTTTTGTGTTCGGGATTACATCGCAGTAGTTAGTGTTCACATCAGTATTAAGCATATTGCTATTCTATGCGCATACAAATCCCCGTCAGTTGACAACGCCAGATTTTCCAAAGAACTGTCTCAAAGTTAGACAAAGCTTGGTCGTTTAACGAGACTGTCAATATGTAGTATAGATCTAAATTCTGACATACTCTAACCGCTTGCTGATAACAAAGAAGGGATATGTCTACTCGACGTTTGCAACATATATGATCAGTATTCCACCATAAATGTACCAACAAGAATTTCCAAAACTAAGAAGTCGCGTCTGAATGCTATGTTAAGTAATGTGTAAGTCATCAGATGTTCTGATGCTATTCAACAGTTGGAACTTACAGTTGTAAAACCCAGCTTGACAATTATCAACAATCACTGCTTGTATAGCTTTAGTAAAACCAATATACTAGTCGTATTTCAGTTTCCAGGGTTAAACATTCTTCTGTGTAAACTTAGTAAGTGTTCTTCTGATAACATCCCCTCTCCAACATCACAACAATAAACTGAGTAAAGGAAATTGTTAAACCTCGCTTCATTTTCTTTCATGAACTCAAATTGACTTTCAAAAAAATCTTCATCTACGTGTATATCACTTTTCTCACAGTAATAAGGGATCGCCCATTAGGTAATTACGTATCTTGACACCACCGGGGAAAAGAGTCTGAAAAACAGGTGGGAATTTGTTGTATCTTAGTTTGGCAAACACTTTAGCACCACACACTGCTTTCACCCTATCATCAAATTAGTTTAAATAACGAGGTCATGGCAGACTTGCAAGTTTGGCAATCCTTTCTACGCATTCAATGGCAAATCAATGGTGTAATTCGGAACACTTACAACTATTTACAGACTCAGCCGGTTGGTTCATGTGGTTTTGGGGCAATATTTGGATCAAAATGGTGCTATGTTGCTTGACCTCCTGTTTGGGTTGAGCATGATATCGCTGTCCTTGAATTTTACTCCATTGTTCTTAATTTGGGTCTTTGGGGGAACCTCATGAAAAATAAGTGTATAGTGTTTTTCACAGATAATGAGGCAGTTGTGCATACAATTAACAAACAGTCGTGCAAGAACAAGGATATGTTTTATGTCAGAAAGTTAGTGGTGCAACCTCAGGACATGGTCACGATGGTGGAGGCGAATAAATCCTTTGAGTAACTATTGGAAATTCATGTTCTTATTTCACCTTTAAAAAGCTTAGACAGCATATCTTGTCGTCGAGTACTTGTGACAAAAGCCAAAGGTGTCATAACATGAACACCGGCCCCACCCAAGGAAAATCGACTGTAGAACCAATCAGTTCAAATAAGCTGCCGCCCTTGGCAACAGTTGGGCCCTCACCTTTACTGGGGCAAGTTTAATTTCATGCTTATTATAAATTTAAAATTATAAGTTATTTAATCAATCGATATTTTTCTAATAAAGAGGCTATGGGTATGTGCAAAGGTTAGTCTGCAAATCTACACAAGAAAACACCGTTTTTAAGAAAATAGCAAGACGAATCACTGAAGATCCAGATAAAAGCAATGTTGTTCCTCTTTTTGAAGTTTCGTCAGGGAAAAGACCTCTGTCAGAAGAAGAACTTCTAATTGGCGTGAAAATTCCCAAGGGAACTACAAACGGGTCCTGGTGCAACCTCAGGATATGGTCACGATGGTGGAGGCGAATAAATCCTTTGAGTAACTATTGGAAATTCATGTTCTTATTTCACCTTTAAAAAGCTTAGACAGCATATCTTGTCGTCGAGTACTTGTGACAAAAGCCAAAGGTGTCATAACATGAACACCGGCCCCACCCAAGGAAAATCGACTGTAGAACCAATCAGTTCAAATAAGCTGCCGCCCTTGGCAACAGTTGGGCCCTCACCTTTACTGGGGCAAGTTTAATTTCATGCTTATTATAAATTTAAAATTATATGTTATTCAATCAATCGATATTTTTCTAATAAAGAGGCTATCGGTATGTTCTCATAGCCAATTAACTCCAATAGGCGGTGTATTTGTTTTCTTACCCAGTAAACAAGCTTAAGGAAAATCGACATTTGTTAGTATTGGGACAAGGGAAACAAATGGATTTAATTGGTATGTGCACGTGTATACCATTAATGCACCCAAAGGCTTGAGTCATGGCAAATTTTGCTTCAAATTCAGCCCCCCTCTCTCGTACCTTCATCTTTTCGAAGATGTAAGTATATTGAGCCAAATAGGTTGAAATAACCCGACACGTTCCAGTAATAGCATTTGCAGCAGTATTTAATGCCACAGTAGCCAGTATCTTTCAGAAAACAGAGCACGATTGATAGTTTTTTCAGCACTCAGTGCCCTGTGGTTGAGTGACTTTGGGTTTGGTGAAAGTTTTCTTTCAATATTGTTCAGGTGCAAATCGTGTTCAAATGCTTTCCCATCACAGGTCAGTTCGACTTGTACCAACACGTTGGCTTGCTTCGGTTCAAGTATTTTTGCTTTCTCAGTTTAAACTTTCGCAAAGATCAGCTTCGCTTCCCCAACAAGGTGGCCCGAATTGCATCGTTTTGCTTCTTCTGACAAATTTTTCACATTACTACTAAGCCGTTTAATTGCAGTGATACAGCTACAAGCTAAGTTTGGAGTAGTTGACAAAGCGCTGAAATGGTTCTCGCGGATCGAGCACAGTGTGTTTCTGTATTTCCAATTTTGTTTACGATCTACCCCAGCAAGCTATTTGAGATAATGGAAAAACATCTCCCAAGTGTACACTGCTATGCAGATGATACTCAGCTGTGTCTTGCACTTAACCCAGACACGCCAGATGTTAACGAGGCCGCTCTTGGTGCTATGCGCAGCTGCATCAAAGAGCTTCGTCAATGGATGATTAATGACCACCTCATGCTAAATGATAAGACTGAATTTTTATTTGTTGGGACAAGGCAACAGCCTGCAAAGGTTAACCTCGATAGCATTCAGAGAGGCACTGATAGAATACAAGTACAGCTGTATGTTAGGAACCTGGGCTCTTGGACGAATTCTACCCTTAGTATGACTACTCATATCACGAAAACGTGTGCTGCAGCGTTCTACCACCCACACAACATCAGCTGAATCCGTTCGTTCTTAAGCACTGATGATACAAAAACTCTGGTTCGCTCGTTTATCACTTCACGCCTAGACTATTGTAACAGTCTGCTCTATGGTCTGCCCACTGGCAAACTTACAAAGTTACAACGAGTATTCAACGCAGCAGCGAGACTAGTTTGCTGTGCGCCACGCTATTCTCGCATCATTCCATTATTACTCCATCTTCACTGGCTTCCAGTGGAACAGCGGAATTACTTTAAGATCATTCTTTTTACTTTCAAGGCGACACACGGCATCGCACCACCATACCTTAGTGAGTTGATAGTGATTAAAGGACGTGGGGCTTACAATTTACGCTCGTCCAACGGTATACTACTTGCACCATATCCACGAAAGACCGGGAAAACTCTTGCGGATCGATCATTTGCAGTTGCTGCAATTGCTTTTTGGAACGCACTACCGAAAACACTACGCGATACGTCTAACTTAGAAACTTTCAAAAGACTGCGTAAGACACATCTTTTTAAAATGGCAATATTCATATGTTTTAGTTTTTATTTTTACGTTTTAATTACTATATTCTTGGTTTTTAGGATTTTCAATTTTAAAACTTGTCATTTGTAGTGCGTGCTTGATCATTGTATGGAAAATCGTCCCCAGGATCTTCGGCCTTTTCTCTTTTCGGAAACCTGACTGAATTTTCTCCTATGAACCCGTACGAAGTCGTTGTCGGTAAGCGGGTCAGCCCTATCAACCGGGCTTATATGAACAGGCTCTCAGTTCAGTTATTTTGTTGATGAACATTCAGTTTTGGAATTTACTATCAACCAAACCATTACCAACTTTTCGTGACGTATTTTCAACAATTTGTTTTATCCCAACTTGTGTCAACAACGCAACACTTCCATTGCCAACACAATCAAATCACAGGAAGCTAGGTAAACAATTTGTAGGATTATGCCTTCAACATATTTTACCATTATTTACGTTAATCGGCCGAGTTGGCTGTCGTATAGGGTATTTTTATTTCTCTTTGAATAGGAAAGCAAGCAAAACAAAGCAATAAGCAAGCAAACGCTACAAGGCCCAGTTTCAAATTAATACCTTGTTGCATTGCTCGTCCTTAGACTGCTTTAACCACTAAACTTAGTCCTAAGGAATTGAAAAGTTACATTGTGCATCATTTAAATACGTACACAGTAAGTTTTAACAGTGGTTATAAAGTACATGGATTAAAACACGAGGAATATGAAACAAAGTCACCAAACTCATTGCCTGCAAGTAGTCACGACAGAAATACAAGCTGCATCTTGGAAGGTAAATTTACATCTGTCTATCTGCTCCAACGGATAATGCAAGGCAACCCATGGCAGAAGTGGCACTCACAGTCTCCCAATCCGATCGAAAATACTTTGTCAGAGTGGCTAAGAGCTTTAATAACAATATCTTTGTGGTTACAAAGATTACAAAGGGCTGACCATTCCTCTTTGGACAGATTGGAAAATCCGAGTTTACCATTTAATTTTATATTGGCAGTGTCAAGGCGACACTTGTTGATGAAAAGATAAAGAGAGCAAATTGCCAATCCAGACGAACCCGGTTTGGATTTCCCGGTGATAGATATAAAAAATTGCGAAAGAATGCTTAAAAACGAGCGCATTAGAAAAAGTTTTCGGCGTCTTTCCCGGCCTGGAAATCGTCAGGTTGCTTCACGCATAATTTTAAGTCAATGCTTAGAACTGAGATTTCAGTTTCAAAGATAGCAAGGTCCTCGGGAATAGTGAAGCGGACTATGTATCGTGATTGGAGTAGCCCATAGCTAACGTAATGCCCTGCACAACAACAGGGTTATCAAGTCCAGTAGAAACATACAACTTAAAACATCATTAGCAACTGAATGAGTATCAATTTCAACTTCACTAATTGACGTCAGCTTCATTCATCTAAAACTCATTTGTACAACTAACTATATTTAAAGGTTTGTTTTATTTTCAATTCCAATTTTTTTTATTTTCAATTTTTATTTTTAACATATTTTATATATTCTACTTTTTTTCATTTTTATTTTTAATATTTAGAGTGATAAAGTCAGCTATATTGGTTATGGATTTTTCGACGGATAGAAAAACTAACATTGCCCAGGAAGACCATAAAGGGTAGCAAGACATTCAGACATGGCATGGGATGGAAAATCCTGTTTGCCGCACATAGCCTGAATAGAAGAACGCATGAAAAATCGAGGAAGCCATAGGCTTCCCATTAGACATCCTTGCCATGTAAGTGTTAGTAAATAGATTATACAATGTAAATCAATGGCAAATAAACGAATACTGAAAAAGGTACTGCAGGCTAAGGAAACATCAAAGAGTCATTGGTAGAGTCAATACCGAAATAAAGACTGGACTTGACGTGAAGACTGACAGGATTATCTATGAACTGAAGAAAAGGCCAATGAAATCTATGTGGCTGCCAAAGCGAGTCTTTGCAAGTATGAGAGAAAAAACTTTTAGGAGCAATGGTGTAGTTTCGGCGTGATGTCGACTGGCCTCAATACAAACGAAAATGTGGCAAAATGAATTTTTCTTGAAATATTGCAAGCATAAATGATATGATAGATGTTGTTAGTATGATATAGAACATGATTTTCAAACTCTGTCATTGCTGCCGTACAACAACTCTTGAAGAGGTTTTAGGAAAAATAAGACGTACAAGTGAACACAGTATCAGACTTACGAAAGCCCGATATAGAATCGGTCTTATGGAAGACATGGCAAGGAAGAAGACTAGCAATGTTTCTGAACTATGCGATGGAACTGAACACATCTAAAGACACCGTAGCTTTTATTTTTTCTTATAAAGAACTTAGGAGAACTAAGACGAAAGTGTCAAACTCGACACGGTATAAAACACTGGTTATTCAAGAACGTCCTTACTCTTGCTCTAAGGGTATGTTAACTGAGTGAGTTTCGATTTTTTTATATTACATGACTTGAAACATTCATAACTGTTTTGCATTTCGAGTCGTTTATCATTATTTTATTTTATAGACTTTTTTATTTTATAGACAATTACTAAAAATTAGATATTCCACGGAGACTGGGTTACAATAATTGCTAATAAAACTCAATACATTCCATTCAAAGTTGCGTTTAATCTATGATATTATGACAACGTGACTACTTGCTAAATTTTGGTGTTCATTTCACCATTTATAGCTGCGATAGAGCTGGGAGAAATGCTACATCGTAGATTTTCGATACTACATTTCATAGTTGAGAAGTGTTTAGTGTTTTTAATCTGGGACCAATGAGTCTCTTATCTCTTTTTGGTAGGTGTCTGATGACGGCCCAACCTTGCTAATTATTTTCATAGAAGCTCCTTGCTTCTAATATCTAATCGAAGTACTTTAAAAAGACTAAGACCTTCTCTACATAACAAATGTGGTTTGATGATCTTGAAAGCACGTTTTGCTATGAAGTTCGACTGCTCTGAAAGATAGGACGGCAGAGTAAAGTGCCACACAACACAGCAGTATTCAAGTACGGATCGTATAATCGAAATGCATATAGTAACTCAGACAAGCCGTTTTTTGGACGCCCTGTACCCTTAAATTCAATTTGGTAAATGAAAGGACATTTTAATAATATGTGCAACATGAAGCCGTCTCGTAATCTTTTTCTTTTGGTAATATCAAGTTTATGCCAACTTAGGGTCAAAGAAATAAAGTTGTCGTTGTTGTAGTGCCTAATCCTTACCATCAACTTCTTCTCTTCGTAATACTCTGAATATATAAAGACGTTAAGAAGCTTTTAGAACAGTAGCATCAATATTGTCGTTCCTTTTGAGTTATCCTGGAAGATTAGACCCAGTACCTTGAGCGATGATATGAGTCCTAACGATTGGTAGTCAAACACTTGTGGGTTCGTTTTGTTTACATTTTTGCGTTCAACTTCATCCAACTGGTCCAAGACTGGTCTGGATATTGGAATCACAATTATTTATCAAAGCACTAAGAAAAACACATCGTCAACAGAATTTAGATGTATGGATAGTTCGCTAGTTGATCATAAGAAGGAACAGTAAAGGTCCATGTTTAGTTCCCGGAAGGAAACCCGTGGTGACTGGGAACAAGTCAGAAACATGGGCAAATAGTTTTACGCCCTGCCGTCGGCAGGATAGAACTCCTGGATCCACAAGTTTTTCCACCAATATGTGTCTAAGAAGCATAATCTGAGATGACGCCCTGTGGAGTCGAGTTTCATAAGCTGGGTATGGGTCACGTCAAGAAGACAAAAGGTTGTGGATGGTCCTTTTCAGATATCAAATCTTATTTTGGTTAAATTCTTCCTTGACATCTTCAATTATCCATACGACAACAAGTCTTCGAGACTTTAATAAGGCATGGTGTCACTGAGATAGGCCAAGTGTCATTCGAGTGTTTTGGTAATTGCACTTTCGAGATCGGTACAATGTTGGACTGTTTCTAGGAAACAGGTACCTTGTCATGTTGTAATGATGTATTGAGGATGGTAGTAACAGGTTCAGACAGTTAATAGGCAAACTCTTTTATAATCCGGCACGTTCTGTTGTCGACCATTAGCTTTAATGGCATTGATGGCAAGTTGTTAAAGACTTTGTGATTGGATAACAAATGCGCCCTCAGAAACAGGAAGGAATGATGCAAACGACACTTAGTGACGCAACATCTGCGTGGCAGAGGTGTAATAACTTGTTTAAACCCTTTTATATTAACAGGTTCAACTGTATATCTCCCAAAAAATGAGTCGGTACTTTATCATTTTGTCCTCTGTCAATCAGGTTTTTTCGGATCTCTTAGCACATTAAGTTACCAAACTTTGTTGTTAATCTCCTCACAGTCTTTGTAAACATGTTCTTGGTTGAAGACAGGTCAAAAATTATTCAGGTTTAAGTTGGAAGATACTCTAGTTTTTCTCAATTGTTTATATCATACTTGATTTATGTTTAAATTTCATATGAAGTCTGGATACCGCCACAATAATGGTATTTAGTGGCATTTAAACATCCTTTCCCTCGATATTTAGTTTTAACAGTTTTGCCTTTGGCTTAGCAACTTTGCCTCATCTCTTTACGAAACTTTTCGTCCTCCTCTCAGATAATAGCGTGTTAAGGGGATTCCCTTGGTTCTTTATTCGGACGACAGAGTTGCCTGCCTGCCAACTTTTGAACAAGCAAAACAAGCAGCTTTAAAAGTTAAACAAGATTCTCCAACGCGGGTAACGTTTTTAGACAGAAAAGTCTTCCTGGCTTCCCTAGAAGCATGAATGCCTCAACAAGGTATGGGATTTGTCTAGTAATCACATTTCTATTCCAGAGAGACGCATCGTCAATTTATCTTGGTTCAATGCAAATGACATACGCGAATTACAAAGGAACGGGAACACTCTCAAGCATAAAGTGCACACAGAAGAAACATCTGCTGCTTGGAGTGCTTTTCGTGAAGTTCACAACTTGCTTAAGATCAAAATAAAACAAGCAAGGAAATCGTTCATTGATAAAGCATTCAGTTCATCAAGCCCTTGAGAGATTTGGCTTACGATACATTGCAATTTGCATCTCCGCCACAAGACTGGACGTGAATGAACTTTATACATTTTTCAAAAAACACTGCTGAACGTTCCACAGGGTATTCTGAGGCAGACAAGAGAGAAGACCTGATTAACTTCATCAGCACTTTGCAGCCGATAACAGACCAAGATCATGATTTATTCAGATTGAGGACAGTAACGGTTTTAGAGGCTCAATGTGAAAGCAAGTCGTTACACCGGACTAGATCAGCTCCTGGCAAAATACCTCAAACACGTAATGAATGGTTTTGTAGGCCCCCTGGCTCATATCATCAACTTCTTTGTGCAAACTTTGTCATTCTCAAAGGCGTGAAAAGTTGCAATGATATCTCCTATCCAAAAAGTTACCAATGCAGGCATGCGCCTAATATCCATACCTCCTGTACTCTCAAAGGTGTACGAACGACTTGTAAAGGACATTCTACAACAATGGTATTGTTTGGTATTCGAGAAGATATCTTATGTGCAATGAAACGCGGTGAACTCACTCTGACGATTCCCGCCAACTTCTCCAAAGCCTTCGACACCATCAAGTACAACACTATCCTTAATAAGCTACATCGCCTTGGTTTCTCCAATGACCACCTTGTCTGGACCACCAATTATTTAACTGGCAGACTACACTTTGTGCAGATTGACGACAGGAAGTCGAACATGTGTCAAGCCAACTTTGGTGTACCACAGGGGTCCATCATGGAGCCTTTGCTCTTCAATCCTTACGGGAGGATCTGGAAGCGCATATCAATACTACAGGTCACCAGTACGCAGACGACACGACGCATTATTTACACTGCAAGGTACAAGATTTACCAAGCAATTTACAAAAGCTCTAAAGAGTAAAACATGTTCTTGAAAACTGGGCAAATGTCAACTTGCATTGACATTAAATCCAACGAAAACAAAGTTGATGTTGCTATCAACTTCACAACTATCATCTTTCTGTTCTCGAGAAAGAAAAATAGAGGCTGCGATCAATGTGAACGGTAAAAACCCTGGAAAGAGTCAGCTCGGCCAAGCCTCTTGGTACTCTCATTCATGAACACTTGAACACCTTCAACGTGTTCAGAAAGCTGCGGCTAGCTTTATACTGAGAAAATAAGCAGCTACAAGCGATGTTTTATTCTATTAAGTTGCTACCTATTAAAGAACAGAGAAAATTGTCCCTGCTGTAATTGGTCCACAAAGGTATATACAATTTGCACTGACAAAAGTACCTGAAAGTAGACATACATCAACCGAAACGGTGCTTACGATCAAGTGACACTCTAAGATTAGAAGTTTCATTCAAGGATAGTGCAGCAAGACTATTTGATGGACTGCCAGGTAGTTGATAGAAAATAGCAGATCACGCACGTTTTGTTAAAGAATTAAGAGTTCTCGTAACAATCAGTTCAGAGGAGCGCATTATTTCTAAACTTGTAGATTTCTTGACGTCATTTTTCGCTTGACGTCACGAAGTCATTTTTCGCTTGACGTCACGAAGTCATTTTTTCGCTCACAGTTATTATACAGGTTATTCAATTTTTCAAGTTTTTAGTATCTCAACAATGTTATACTAGGTTATTTATTATTCTATTATTATTTAACTGTACGTATTATAATATTTAGATAGTTTTTTAACAAATGTAAAGCCACCATGTCGAATAATGTTAATAATCCATTATTATTATTATTATTATTATTATTATTATTATTATCATTATTATTATTATTATTATCTAAATCCCAGTTGCTCATCAAGTCTTGATTTCCTTTCATTATCCAACGTTAGTCGCTTCTGTCGTCGGCAAAATTCTTTCTTTATCCCCCGATGTGGGAAACATTGTTTTTCTTGTGTTGATGTATTGGTAATCGTTTATCAAAATCCAAGCCGATCATGGAAGCAATGGGCTACCAAGCATCCTGAGATTAGTATTTTCCTCTCCTTCATTTTCCATTCAACAAAGTTTTACAGTATAGATTATTTCCAAAATGCTTGCACCCTAACAAATCCATGTGAAAATAAACTTGTCCGATGTTTATTGAAGCTGCAAGTGCCTCCCAACCAAGCCTAAGACACTTCATGGCCTACCAGTTTTGCCCGAACATCTTTCCAAATTAGTTTCTCAAGTTCGCTCATAACAACGCCAAATTACCAGACAGTACTTATTCATGCTCACTGTAATTATTATACACGTTGATCTTAGCAGTTTGTACGACGCTTTATCGGGTTCAAATTTCGTTAGTCCTTCACATATGAAGTTGACAACGTTATATTGAACTCTTTTCCAAGAGTATACATGTATGTAACAAATCGGCAACTCTGCGCCTCCAATAAACTGGTACACGTCTCCTCCGACACATTCAGCACGAAACGCATGGATCACGTTAGAGAGACAAGCCAAAAACAGAACAAGGTGGAGGAAGGAAATCGTTAATGGCCAAGCCTCCAGGAGGAGCTAAAGGCCTAAGTAAGAAAGTAAATTTCTGTAATCACCCAGTTTCATGTCAGTGTTTTGATTGCATTTTTAGATTGGAATCAACTACCTCAGTTCTTGCAGCTTTCGAGGCCTGGTCTTCTTAAAACCATTATCCTCAAACAATTGACACGGGAAAATGGTGGACATAACAAAGAAATAAATGGGTCGAGGAAACAGTACCAGGTGTGAAGTGAAACACATTTACTTGTAGCTAGTGTAAATTTCGTTCACCACTCTTGAAAACGCAGGGATACAAGGACTAAGCTACTCTTTTGACCGAACGTCATGTCCTCAAAAAGGCGACAAGTAAAATGTCAACATCCCATTTTGACCGAAGTCAAAATAACATAACAAGTATTCTAAAACCTGTTCTAGTAAGCAGATGCAAACAGTAGAGAAAGTGAAAATGAGAAACATTCTTCTTTCTGAAGTTTTGCATGTTTTCCAATTTTTCGGTTGCCTTGTAGCTTGTTGGTCTAGCTTTAATTATTGTAAGGGTCAAGTTTCCTGAAAGGGTTCGACTAAAGCCTTCTCTGGTTCATTTTCAGTTTGTGCATTAGTTGGTTACACTGCTTTACTCTTCTACACAAAATCTAGAAAATCAATCAAATCGTATTTGCATTTCGTATCACCTTTAACCTGTAACTTATCAAGTTGAATATTTTACACATTTGTATCAGACATGTTCTAAAATCATATGCACATATTTGTTTACTACATAAAACTAGGAGGATGGCATGGGGTTCTGAGCTTAAATTCTATGCTCCTGTTCAGTATTAAGGTTGACGAAGAACCAATTTTACTCCGAAAATATCCTTTTTTGTCTATTTGACAGCGTGAACAAGATTCATCGTGCTGCATGCAACCCTTTGAAGACTGAGCAGAATCATGACCTCCAATTCTAGTACTTAATGGATCTTTAATATTTTGGCCATTGTGAAGGAAATTGAAAATTTTCAACCTAGGTAGTGGCACATCAGAGAGCATATGATAGCGTTGCTAGCGTTGTTGAAACAGCGACTTAGGGAATTTTTACTCCTCTTTTTGGAGAAAAACAAGCAAGATAAAACAGAAAGCAAACAGTGCAAGCCAAAACTTCAAATCAAATTCTTGATGCACAAGACAAGGAAATGAATGAACAAAGACAACCGGAGAATGTGCAAGACAGAGAAAGATTGCACGTTTCCAAGCAGCAAACGAGCCTACTGGCGCAAAACAACTTAAGGAAAAAGCTCTGCTACAAAAAACAAATGGCAAGTTACCGAGTTTTTGGTATTATTAATCGAAGATTTTCTTTTAATTCAAGTTAACACATGATTACTCTTTTACCTTTAACCACTTTTTGTTCGAGGTGTTTTCCATACGAGTTTTGCAACATTTCATACACTTTTGTCTAAAATTGTTTTAAAACAGGATTTTATCATCACGTTTTTCTATTCAAGAGAATTGGTCAATGACCTTGAAAACAGTTTATTTAGAGATGACCAGCGATATCAAAGGCCAAAGTTTTCTCAACTGTAGACCATGTGTGGTGAAAATTCCAGCTTTTGTCACCCCTTTTGGTGGTAACGGCTTCCCTTTGGACTGTGTCCACCAGGCCTTCAAAGACATAAACAGGTCGACATTTTTATAAATTCGACCGGCATGACCATCGAAATTGTGATTATCAGTCATGATGGCAGTCATGAAACATTGCTGGAGAGATACATACAAGTGAGCTGTTACCTCTCAACAGCGACAAACTAGAACTTTGTCGGAGTGAAGTCGAATATATGAGCCATGTTCTCGCAGCAGACAGAGTGATGATTGACCCTGAGAAAGCAGAAATAATCATAAACATTCAAAAGCCAGAGGGTGTTGAAGGAGTACAGTGTTTTAATAGGATTGTCAACTATGTAGCAATATTCCTTCCGCAATTAGCGGATATGATGGAATTCACTTATAAACTCGTCTCCATCTCACCTCAACAATTTTTAAAAATGTGCTACGGTCGAACTTCTCTAGGCTGAACACTATGACCAATAACTGTTTATTAATATCTGCATATCTCTGTTCAGTGATAGTCACTGCAAAGTTGGCATGAAAAAAGCGCTCATTGGACATTAAACATGGTCCGAGTACATGCTCGCTACCACCACTTCACACCAAAAGGAACCAGTTATCAGATTTCTACTTTCCACTTTAGATTACAAAGGAAATTTCTTTTTACAAGTTTCTTATAAATGTGGAAGGCGTAGGAAACAGCAAATATGGGTTGACGAGTTTCTACTTCTTATCTTAAGTTTTAATGACAAAAGAGTGGAGACAAAGTGCTAAACAACTTAAACAAATGGATACAGATTAATCATAGATAAAGCCAAGATGGAAAAGAGCTTGCTTCACAGGAAGGTGAACCGAGTGTGTACAAAAGAACACGGTTAGCACGGTATGCAGAAAGCTTTTATGATGAAACGATATACTTTTTCAACTCTTTCTTAAAATTGAAAGTGATGAACTGTTTTGTATTACCAGAGGGATATCATTCAATACCTTTGCAGCTGAATACTTGATATCAAATTTACTACAAGTTGTGTTTGTCTTGCGGATATAGAGTTTTCAGCTTTGGAGCGAGTACTATATCAATGACTTATTGGTTTGATGTAATCATCAAATACTCCTCCAGGTAATAAATTGTTTATATATCTACCTGTCTATTGTCCCCTTGTTGCATTGGAATGATTTCATGAATTGTCAGGGTCAGGGTTCTATTATTTGCAAAGAGAATAGCCCTTACTGCACGTTTTTGCAAAAAATGAGCAAGCTGTAGTTTAGTTTCATTATTGCTTCTCCAAGTCAACGTGCAATATGAAATATATAGGTAGATGAAACTATAGTAAAGACTAGTCATAGTGTTTGTTGGAAGATAATTCCTGATCTTAAAAAGAACACCTATTGATTTAGCGATCTTTCGAGATTTATCCTAAACATGCAAATCCCATATCAGATGTTGATTGATTTTTACTCCAAGAAATTTTGTGCATGTTACTCTTTTTAGGGAATTACCCTCGAAAAACATATAATATAATAATTAGCATTTATATAGCGCCTTTCCATAGGTACATGCTCAAAGCGCTTAACAACAGTTTACAGATGACTCTGGTGTTGAGGGTCTTAGACAGTCCGCTCTACACGGCTCACAACTATTTTCCTAAGAGTTGCCCTCAAATAGTAGAAGAGACAGACCACAACAACAAGTATACCTCAAGGATCTGGATCAACATCTTCACCGTCCGTAGCGCCGGCTCATGGAATTACGCCGCCAGAAAAGCTCGAAGTAAGCGCTCAGTCTAAGCTAGTTGAGAAATGGAAGTGCTTCTAGCAGGTATGGCAGAATTATAGTATTATCACTAATCTGAGTTCGCAGACCGAAGAGCCCGTGTTGCTCTGTTCCTTCATTGTATCGGATCAGATGCTCTGCAGATCTATAACGGTTTCACGTTTGAAAAAGAAGACGACCAAAAATCGCCCGACAAACAAATCGAGAAGCTTGACCAGTTCACGATTGGCGAACTTAGTGAAACCTACGAACGTTTCCAGTTTAATGATCACAATCAGAGGCCGGGAGAATCTATAGATGTGTGTGTGTGTGACGGCTCTTAGAAATCTTGCAAAAACGTGCGACTTTAGTGAATGCCTAAAAGAATCTCTAATCCAAGATAGAATTGTGTTTGGCATATAGAACGCATAAACACGCCAGCAATTACTCCAGGAGCGGAAACTTGACATCAATAAATGCATTGATATTAAATATCCAGAGATATAAAGTTTAACCTCTAATGTCTAAACTGATACCTGGGTAGATGAATCTACATAATTTCAATTGTATTGATATTTGAAGAAGCGCTAAAACAGCAGCTAGCCAGTTTAAAGCCATTAGTGATGCATCGGGTTCATCTCAAACCAACATGGGGACAGAAGTGTAGAAAATGCCCGAAGAAAATCATTTCAGCAAAGTCTGAGGAAAACAAAAGTCTAAAAATGTCCGTGCCGTCACAGATCACGTGACTACGAGAAGTTTATGCCGGGCTTATTGTCAACAACGAAAGAGTCGCGTTGCAGATCGATAGCGGAGCGTCAATAAATATTCTGCGGGAAAAGCTCGTAAACAAGAGTTAATTATTCCAAACAGTCGTAAATTACGGATGTGGAATGGCGCAGAAATGGAGTCCATCGGAACGGCGAGAGTAGTAGTGCGCAACCCCAAAGATCGTAACAAGTATTCAATCGAATTCGTAATTGTCAAGTTATTATTGAAACAAGAATATATTGGAAGGATATCTGAACTGCAGTCATTCAGATATACAAATTGTTTTGAGAGATAATCGATTCCATTAATGCAGTAATAAAAAAGAGCCTTTTGAGAAGTACTTCATGATCCACAGTATCAAACGCCTTAGACAAATCTGGAAAAAATCGTATTAAAAATTCGCCACTGTCAATTGCTTGGTTTATTACTCGGGCTTCCTGTTATGTGGAAGAGCCCGAGTATTAAAATGCGTGTGAATATAGAGGCCATCGACTTGTTAACTTTGTAAAACTGTTCATTCTGTTCCAAAAGCGAGAATTCAAACGTTTTAGGTAATTTTTGTTCAGTATTTCCTTACTAGCATTCCATGTTGCGTGCAAATTTCCTTGAGAGACCCAAGTGAAGTGGTGTAAGCCAGCAACAACTTTAGAAATTGTAAAAGCGTCTATAGAATATTTCCGTTTAGGTATAGTTGCGTGCCTCAATAGATCTTTAACAAAGGCTCATAGGCTCTTGAAATTGCCCTTTGTCCAAATCTGAAAGGGGTGATTCAAATTTTTTTACCGATCTTTTACCAAATTGAAAACATTTTTTTTCGAGAAAGCAGACTTGTCGAAGTGGAAAGAAATAGTCTGTCTCTCGGCATGGTACCAGAATGCTGATGTTCGGCTGGCAGCATGGCCAGGCTCACCCTCTACCGACCATGGCGCCCATCAAAATTTGCCCTCCTCCACTACGAAAAATGTGAAGTCCTCGCCTTCTACTTTGTTCATTATCTCTATCACTCTGTCCAACGGAGGTCGATCAGTCCCCTCTTTGAAAATGAATTGAGCTGAGACCCCTTGTAAAAATGGGAGCAATACAAACCCGGCAACTTTGGGTTGATCTTCCAATGATTGGCCTTTGTGCGAGGAGTGGTGCTTGGAAATCTAACTGGCTCCCCATTTTTTTCAGACACTCTTGTGCGCATGCCCATTCCTGGCTTTTTGGAGACTAACTTGAGGGGGTGGGATCTCCACTTCTCATCAGTGTGCTAACAACAGATGGCTTGTTACACGGGATGGTGAGAATTTAATGAAAAGTATTCATTCACCAATATGAGTGGTTTAATGGTAGACCTCTACTTCAACTTGGGTATCAGAGAGGGTGAAGAAACACAGCGGTTTATTTCTTATCGACCACAGTGGCATGCTCAACTGTGGTCGACAAGAGACCTGGACAAGAGCTAAGCCATTACTTTTCTCAATACAGGTATTCCAACTTCCACAACTGGCGAGTAGAAGTGCAGATCAACCGTAAAACAACTCACATGGAATAACACGTTTTAGAAGATTCTCACCATCCCGTGCAACATAAACCATCTGCCGTTAACACACTTACAAGCCAGACAGACATCATCCCTTCAAATCAGTCTCTTAAAAAACAGAAACGAGTGCTCTTAATACTAATGCATACACAGTTACCGTAGAAAACACAACTGCCGTTTGAAGGCCAATCAGCAGGAAAGTCAACTCACACCTGGTGGGTAACAGTAATCTGTTATGTACACAGTCTTGGATAAGGTGAAAAGAGTCCTGACAACACAAACCTCCTTTTCTATAAAGCTAAAAAATTATTGACTGATGACAAAGCGACGGGGCTAGTGAAAAAAAAAATTGGTACAAGGACTGCACATTTTCCTATATGGGGTGAACAAGCATTGCTTGACAAGTGTGACCGTCAGTAGAAGACGAGCCTGCACGTGTCATAACACCAACAATACGCACGGCCACATTGTCGAAAATAATCCCTTCTATTATGATGAAAGATTATTCTTGGAGTCACTCCACTCAGAATATGATGGACAATTTTATGAGCACATGTCCTGATCTTGACAACCGCCGGGAGTAGTAGTATTTTTTCTCACATTAGATGCATTTTAACCATATAAAATTCTTTTAAATGTGTATCTTGAAACTTTTCTATCAAAACAGTGCCTGTAACTGCACAGCTCGCATGAAAAAAGAGCGGTCTTTGGACCTTAAACATGGCCCGAGTCCATACTCGTTTTCACCACTTCACACTGGTAGGAACCCATTTAGAAGGTTATTTGTAAACATGCTTCATGGAAATGGAACAAACCACAAAGAAAAGTTTCACAAAGTTAAGTTTCTGATAACCAGCGCACAAGTGCTGAGTTACTTAGATTCCAAGTCCAAACTAAATATCATACCTGAAGTGGTACATGTCTGCAGCAATTTTAAAACTGTTAAAGCGTCTATGAAAGTTCAATAAATTTTCTGAAATGCCGTCCATTACTTCTTCATCAGGGCACAATAAAATTTATCGCTCATTGTTAACACTACTCGTCTAAGATTATTTGCGTTTAGCATGATTACATACCCATGAAGATTTCAGCAATGAGACAAAGGATCTTGAAATGCCCTTCGTTCATTCAAACTGTTTTTGTCCAACTCTAAGTGGAGTGACTTCAAGAACAGTCTTTTATTAAAATTTAGAACATTCGTTTCCAGACAGCGTCCGTGTCACTGAAGAGTGTTATGGTCTGTGATCTCGGCGTCACGCCTGATTGCCGATGATTTGCTGGTGACAAAAGCGGGCTTGTCTTCTAATGACTGTCACGCCCAGCAACATGTGCTCACCCCCCACATAGGAAAATCTACAGTCCTTGCATTCTACTTTGTTCACTATCCCTGTCACTCTCTCCTCAGGCAATCATCCTTCGACTTTTTGAAAATGAAAGCTAGTGTTCTCAAAGGCTTGAAAACAATTCTGATGTTACTCTTTGTCAGGACTTGTTTCACCTTATCCGAGACCCCTTGTACATATGGGATAACTATGACCCCGGTAGGTTTGGGCAGAGTTTCCTACCGATTGACCTTCGGGTGAAAAGTGGTGCTCACAAACGTAACTGGGTACCCATTTATTTGCAGACTCTCCTCTTCGCATGCTCGTTCCTGGCATTTTAGAGACTAGCTTGAAGGGATGGCGTTATCACGGCTCATCA
>JAOBAT010073902.1:0-21126 GCA_026413305.1 Hydrozoanthus tunicans | reverse complement strand
GTTGGAAGCAAAAGATGAATGTCATTCAGCCACATACACTCCAATAGTTGAATCATCTAGCTTGTTCTTTGGGTAACTTCAATTTAAGCTTATGAAGACAAGACCAGAGGATGTTTTTCTGACGGGAAAGGTTTCCTGCTTTAGTAGAAAAATCAACCCTTATTCTGAATTTTTTCGAATGGGGTGATCACTGTTAATTGGCTTGTTTAACTGATAATTTATCCAGGGTGTGCTTGCTTGGCTCAGTCGGTAATATCTGTGACTGCGCATGCCAAGCGCGAGGCCCCGGGTTTGTTCCCCAGCCTTGCCGAAGGTTGAACATTTTCGCGGCCTTCTTTCGCCACACCGTCCGTAGACAGGAACGTTGTATGAGGTTTGGTCCTAGCCATTAGTTTTCATTCAAAATGGTTGGCTGTTACGGTAAATAAATAAAAATGGACAGTTTTGCCAAGTTTGAACAAGTCATACAGTTAACGCCAAGCAAAATATTTAAACTTTGCGACAGTGTACTAAAAGTAAGTTTGGCTCTGCAAGCTTAATAGAATTTACAATTCCTCTGTAACGGAGATTTTTATTTGGGGTTAGCTGACTGCAGGTAGTTAGCCCTGCTAAGACCTGACTGTAGTTTCCGTCGGAAGAGCAGCTGGTTTTCCAAACTACAATCCCAAACATCCGCTAACAGCCACGTTCAGAGCAGGGAACGCATGAACACCTCCTAGCAAAAGCTAGTCACAAAAGCCAGTAAAATCTAAGATGCATCTTAACTTATTACATTACAAACATAGATCCACGTTTTAAGAACAATAAACGTTGATTGACTATTGACCACGTGCAATTGAAAGAGACCGCTTTTGCAACATCACACTTCTCCGCACCACTTCATCAACTCGTTCCTCTCCAGTTTCTTGTACATTAGTAAAGATTGCTTCCCTAACCAATCATAACATGTTTATCTTTTGTTTTAGTTTGGCCTGTCGGTGTGCTAAACTAGCTCAATCCAAGGGGTACGTCCACTTCGGCCTTCAGTATTACGGGTTGTGCTACGGGGGACATGAGAGTGTGAGGAAATACGATCACTATGGGCGCAGCAGCCACTGCACGGGACAGAACTACCAGGCTTGCAACGACGACTCGTCCACTGAGTGTGTCGGAAAAGGATTCACTAACTATGTGTACCACGTGGAAAATGGTTAGTTCGCTCATTCACTCTATGTATGTAGCTGCAAAAAATGTACTTTATCTTTATAACTGCTACAGAAAGACACAAAGAGCTCAGTTTTTTTAACCTAAGAAAAGAAAACAGGTAATGCAATTGTGTTTGTAAAAGCAAAGTGGTGTTCAAATCTGTTTTTTATACCATATACAGAGTTTGTTGAATTACTTTTGCAATCGTAGCTAAAAATTTTCTCAGGTTTTGGCGCTGCTAAAGTAGCTAGCTAGCTGGACAGACAGACAGATACAGGCAGACAGACAGACAGATATACAGACAGGCAGACAGACAGTTAGGCAGGCAGGCAGATAGATAAACATATATTCGAGAATTTATTTTTCTCTACTTTTTTCACAGAGGGTAGCGGTGGAGGCGCACTAAACCCGTATGCTTATGATAACTAATGCAGGCATCGGGACATCACCAGGGAAACAAGAATATTGTTATTAAAAACAACAATGATATATGGTTTAGAAATGCCCACAGGGAATTAGTTTTAGCCTTAGAAACAATTTTCTCATGTAAAGCTTTTTGTTTATCTAAGCGACTGTAATCCATTGTTTTAGGTTAAAATGGATCGTATAAAAACCTGAATCCTGTTGATTGAATTCGTTGTTGTTGAAGTAATTTAAACTTGATTTATTGCGCAAAGCGGCGTCAATCAAGATGTTTAAGCATGCACTTAACTTGGTAAGAAAGAGCTTTTTTTACAATCTTGTTTGAGATCGACCCGGAAAATCGAAATATTAAATTAACACGAAAATTAATCAAGATAATTTAACGGATAAAACGCTATTGTAGCCATTTTGACATTGGTATTCTTATAATTCCAAGGACTTTCCCGACTCTTCTATGTGACTATAAATGGATAAAAGTGCTACCTGACCATTGCAGTGACTATTTTAGCTGCTTGGTTACTAGTTATCTCCCTAGAACGTTGATCATAACCAGCTGCTGGGTTTTAAAACTCTCAAAATGTACGTAGCCGCACTCTTTTTCTTTACTGTACATGTGTTAGTCAAAGTAGTTTCCCACGACAACCCTTTCCTGTGGGTTCGATCCATTTTTCTTATTATACTCTGTAGCTATGATTGGCTTCTTTCCGATTTAATTTTCCCTATAAAGTAGAAGCAAAGAAAGCGAAAGAGCGATAATCGATGCTATGCGTTTTGCCATGTCGGTTGCAAGCAAAGAACTTCATAATAAAGTTTGCCGCGCGCGTCAGCCAACAAGAGATCTAAAGAGCAACACCATCTAACCCTAAATTTTACTACGTGATTATCAAAAAATCAATTTAAAACGCCAAAGAAATTTAAGTTCTTCGAAAGCACTTTACTCGGAGAAGTCCCAGGCTTTTCAGATGTTGCAAGCGACCCCTCTAAATAAAATTTGACCCCTCGGCTCAAATGGGTTACAATGTGCATGTCGAAGACTTGAAGACGGCCATTTTGTTTCATATACTGCTCTACATAACAACTGCAAACCCCAAAAACTATAATATTGCGTTTCCCTCCCCTTCCGACCCAGACTTTTAAACGAACGACCGCACAGCCCGAGAACATGACGTTTTACACAGTTTTTTTTGGCTACTTCCCGAATGTATTATGCAGAACAAAGAGAAAGCATGACACGCATATTGCAGGCCTTTTAACCTGTAAACAGGGTAATCAAACCTTTGCACTCTTTGCAATATTTTTTACTGCTAATCATCACTTGTTGTACTAGTGAACTTCTTTTACACATACAGAACTTAAGAGCTTTGGAACCAATTCAAAAATAAGCAATAAACATATAGCCTCTCAAAATTTGAATCCCAAAACGAGTTTTATCTATTGCATTAGGCAAACATAATGTATTGTTACGAGAGTGAGGCTGTTTAATAAGTGTTAATCAGATTAGCTCATATGCTGAAGATGTCGATTTTGAAGGAAACTCCTTTTTCCTAGGGGATTTATTGCATTGTTTTTAACAATAACATTTCGTAAATACACTCTCCAGGCAAATCCATTAAGTACTAAAAAATCGTAGTTTCAACGCACTCACGCGACCTCAGACACTCAGTTTTTTTAATAACAATATCCGCGCGAGGTGCATACTAAGATCTTAAAATCCTAACGCTTTCTTGATTAAAATGCTAAGTTTTGCCGGATCCAACTACATAAAGTGGTAATCATACATAGAATAAGGAAATGTTGGAATATACTGAGACGCCTAGTTTAATAATTGCTAATTTATGAAAAAGTGGAGTTAAGTGCGAATAATAGTTACAAAAATGTGATTATTCGAAGTGCTTTTTTGAAGGGTCAAAAATGACTTGAAAGAGGTCAGTGTTTCTGCTCAACCAGATAGTTGTGTGATAGAAAAAGGAAAACCAATCAAAGTGTAAAATAGATCATTAAGTATTGCCTAGCTTACAAAACACTTCATTTGAGAAAGGACATCGTCAATTATAACAAATATCCTCTAATCTTTCTTGTCATGCACGTTCGCGCGCGATCTATAAGAGACTTCCAATTGCAATTTTAGACTAAGTTTGAATCTGATATGAAGGCCTAGACATTTGATCAAACCTCTATGATAGAAATTATTATTTCAATTGCAAAAATATTGTTGTTGTTGTTGAGGATAAAAAATGACATAATTTGTCTTGCCAACATAAAAAGATACTTTATTTATTTTAAGCCAGCCAGATATATTTCAGGTGTCATTTAATATATCTTCAAGACTTTGAATACTGGTAAATAATCTGAGTAAAACAAGTTGGTATTTTCAGCAAAAACAAGAAAATCCAGTATAAGAGAACATTTACTTAACCTTTTTGTATAACAGATCTAGAGAAGTAGCCAAGAGGGCCATGCGATGACGTCTATAAGCCCTGAAGCTAATTAAGTGTTTCTATAAAGCCTATTAATTCGTTTTTCTTTCTATTCCGTGATGCCATGGTAATTTGCCGAGAAATACAAAAAACCTATAAGGAAAAAGTAAAGTTCTTGTTTTTGTCTTTTGCGCTTGAGCTCATTCAAGTTATTAGCTTTTAAGGTAAGTTCTCTCTCAGCAAATACTAAATCTTGAAAATGAAACTGAAAAGTGATTAAACTTGCCATTCGTACAAAACGTTACCAATTCGCACAAAAAGTGTGCTAAAGATACAGAAAAACGTTGTTTCTAAACAAAAGAACTCCACTTTGCATGCTTGTTTTACAGTCTTGGTAAAACGAATACACTATTCAGTACTTAAAAAACTATACCAAATTTGAAACTTTTCATTTCATCGATCGATACATTTGGATAGCTAAATTGACACAAACACAAGTTGAAACTATTCATTTGGGAATATCGAGTAAGTATTGGTTAGTCGTCTTCAATATTGCTATCTCAAGTTAATTGTGCTAGTCAAATCTGTGAAAAACCGAAACTTTAACTTTGTTCTCGATTAAGGGATATACTTGAGTATAGTTTTCAAACTGTGCTTTAATTTATTGGCTAACTTTATTAAAGGTCATTTCAGTTTTGGTTTATACACTTAACGAGTTTAGCCTTTGACTCTCACACAAACGATGACGATAATGTCTTAACTTCAAACCAATTGTTTAAGTTCGCCTGATGCCCTCGCATTTTATTTGTCTTGTTAACGTCACTCTTTATTAACTGTTGAACTAGTTGAGGAGACATAAAATCCGTAAACACTCGCTTCGCTTGTCTTGAGGAGTATGATTGGTGCTATTTATTCTATATAAAGTGATCATTCATTTTGCTTGCTATATTGAAGGGTAGAAATAGTTGGTGTTAATTAATTCTAACTTTTGAACAGGTTGATGAAACCCTATAAAGCGACCATTCATTTCCGCTTGTCTTGAAGAGTAGAAATGATTGGTGTTATTCATTCTAACTTTTGAACCAGTTGATTTAACCCTATAAAGTGCTCATTCATTTTGCTTGCTATACTGAAGGGTACTGAGAAATAGTTGGTGCTAATTAATTCTAACTTGTGAATCGGTTGGTGAAACCCTTTAAAGCGACCATTCATTTTTGCTTGTCTTTAAGAGTAGAAATGATAGTAGATTTCGAATCAGTTGTTAAGCTCTATAGTGACCATTCATCGAATGTCATGGTTAAAGCGGTTGAAAAGCGCAACTTTAAAGTTCACAAGAAACAGTTAAAAACTTAACTCTTAATGGTGTTCTGAAACGTAAAAAGTATTGCTCACAAGAAGAAAGAACATCTTTGACATTTTAAATTAATTTGCTTTAGATTTAAAATCCAACTTGTCTCAAAGTGAAAGTTTTCTGTATTTAGCGAGCTTCGGGCCGCCATTTTGAATTTTGACGTCGTTACGGGAGCATTGATGTCTCATAACCTCAGGCAGTCATTGTTATCATTTTGTTATCATTTACTTCTACTGGCTATTCTTTTAGATTATGTGTTGAGTAGCATATCTAATATTCTGCGTTCATGTTGTCCGTCACGAGTTTCAGAAAGACGTGCGCGAGTCGGGATTAATTGTAAAATTCATGAACTTTAACAAAGGAACGCAATGAAGCGGGATGGGAATTTATTATTATTCTTTTCTAAGCTTGATGGATATTTCATTTTATCCCGACGAGCGCTTGTGTTTCTCCAATTCTGAACTGGCTTATTCCGTATGACACTTTTAGGTTTTAATACTTCTACATTATGTATTCAGGACGAAAAATGAACAGCAGTGTGAAGCTCTTGTTACTCGCAGTAATAGCGATAGCGCTTCAAGCAGGTTGGTAAAATCAATGTCTTACTTTTTATCTTGATGGTAACAAGGCATTCAACCGACATACAGTGGTAGCGATAAAGCAAGCAATTTTACTGAAAATCGTTGACTCAAACGCCGGCTTTTCCACTTCACTCGGCCGTAGTAGAACGCTTTCTTTCTCTACTAAATAAGCGTTATAAACTTTCCTTTTGTCAACCATAGGCGGCCCAGGCACCAAATTAGTGCGGACTTACGTATACAGTATTTGTATTGTTAAACCACGAGTGAAGTAAATTAAAAACTTGAGTTTCAATAAAATTTGAAAAAGATAAAAAGGCTGGAGATTTCGTTACCCCAAACCCCAATTCGGTCTATACACACTAAATCTGAGAGTTGAAAATTGACCCTCAGATGGATTAAGTTAACCTCAAAATATAAGAGTAAAATCATCTCATAAATTGTATCTACATTTACATTATTTCAATGAAATTCTACCATTTTTTACTAATGCAGAGGTAAATTTACCACAAAAGATGGAAGATAAAAATCACGTTTTAACTTCACTATTTTAAGGAAATTTTACCATTTTAAGAAAAAATTGCTGATGAAGAGGTCAATTTACTTACAACAACACCTTCGCCGAATTGTCTTCAAGACGAACACAGCAGCGATGGCAATGATTATCCTGTCAATATAGTACCGTATTCAAATCTACAAATAACCCTTACCTCTGTTTTCTCGGCATTTTCGCTCGAGTTTTCGTTGCACCTGAGAAGCGTGATTCATTCACACTTGAGCCGATGTTGAAAAACCCCGGTCCGTTCTGATTAATCTTTCTTAATAACGAGCTAGCAGCCAATAAGAACGCAAAAAAAAAAAATAATAACAGCGTGTCTCAACAGTTTTTTAAAATTTATATTGTTGTAAACTAAACTAAGTTCTTTTCTGACTAGTTGTTGGCCCAAAACACCGCAAGAAGGAATGCAAGGAGGCTTATTACAAGCTTGGCTGCTTCAAGGAAGATATAACGAGGCGAAGTTTTTCTCATCTTCTCTTCAAACCTCGTAAACATTCATCGAAAAAAGTTTCTCATCGGAAAGACTACCTGAAAAAGTAAGCGTTCGATCCAAGATGCTGTGACTGAATACTAGTATAACAACACTTGACAGGGGAAAGTAGAGAAAACGATGGGAATCGAAAGAGGAGGATAGTGGGATGTTAAGTTGTTAAAATGTTAGAGACTGAGGGAGCAGAGAAAATGGGTTTAAGACTAGATCAAAGCAGTTAGAAGAAGGAAGGAGTTTGGCTTTAGGTCTAACATGAATTCATATGATGGAATAAAGTCCAAAACAAGAGATTCAGCGCTCTGTAGTTGCAAAAGAGAACTATTTTACAGCCTTTTCTTTTACTCTAAACACACGATTAATTTACTCCATTCAAGGAAACTTCAGTCGCATGTCACTGACAGTTGCTACTTTGTCTAGGTTGTTCAAAACAGTATCTTACCTCCTTGTCCATGCATTTAACCTTTAAGAGAAAACAACATAAAAAAATGTCAACCACTAGGCAGCAATGCAGGTGTGACAAATCACCAGGGATAATTGTATTTTCTATTGCTATAGACTTGTTTGTAGTTGCGCAAAAGAAGCTCACAAAAAGCACTATGGAGTTTTTGCACTTCAGGAAGACTACAGTTGTTGGGGTGGGCCCGGTGCTTGCCAAGATTACACAGCCCATGGCACCTCCAGCAGATGCGTTCAGCATGATAATTCACCTTGTAACATTGATAATGATTCAGAATGTATCGGGGGACATCAGGCCGGCTTTGTATATTTGCTAATGGATAATAAAAGAAGGTAAGCGTCCTAATATTATCAAAGAAATTAAATACGAATAAAAGCACTAATAAAATTAAAGGCAATTTGATACCGAATTATGATTCTCCTCGTCAGCCTGGCCCTTCCCCCTACCCAAAACTGCTTTGCTACCCTAACCGTACCGACAACCCGTCGACCTTACCATACGTTTAACCCTACCTTGCTACCCTCACCGTACCGTCGATTCTGCCTTGCTACCCTAATAATCGAAAACCCTACCTTCTTTTCCTTACCGTTCAGACTATCCTACCTTGTTATCATCACTGTAACGATAACCCTACCATGCCACTCTCACAGTTCCGATGATCCAACGTTGTTACCCTCACCGTACCAATGACCCTACCGTGCTATACCCTCATCGTACTAATAACCCTACCGTGCTATCCTCACCTTACCAACGACCCTACCGTGCTACCCTCATCGTACTAATGACCCTACCATGCCATCCTCACCTTACCAACGACCCTACCGTGCTACCCTCATCGTACTAATGACCCTACCATGCCATCCTCACCTTACCAATGACCCTACCGTGCTACCTTCACCGTACCAATGACCCTTCCGTGCTACCTTCACCGTACCAATGACCCTACCGTGTTACCCTCACTGTACCGATGACCCTAGCGTGCTACCCTCACCACACCAATGACCCTACCGTGCTACATTCACTGTACCAATGACCCTACCGTGCTACATTCACTGTACCAATGACCCTACCGTGCTATCCTAACCGTACCAATGACCCTACCGTGCTACCCTCACCGTACTAACGACTCTACCGTGCTACTCTCACTGTACCAATGACCCTACCGTGCTACCCTCACCGTACCAATGACCCTTCCGTGCTACCTTCACCGTACTAATGACCCTACCGTGTTACCCTCACTGTACCGATGACCCTAGCGTGCTACCCTCACCACACCAATGACCCTACCGTGCTACATTCACTGTACCAATGACCCTACCGTGCTACATTCACTGTACCAATGACCCTACCGTGCTATCCTAACCGTACCAATGACCCTACCGTGCTACCCTCACCGTACTAACGACTCTACCGTGCTACTCTCACTGTACCGATGACCCTACCGTGCTACCCTCACTGTACCGATGACCCTAGCGTGCTACCCTCACCGTACCAATGACACTACCGTGCTACCCTCACTTTACCAATCACCCTACCGTGCAACCCTCACCGTACTAATGGCCCTACCATGTTACCCTCATCGTTCCCATGACCCTACCGTGCTACCCTCACCTTATCAATGACCCTAACGAGCTATCATCACCGTACCAATGACCCTACCGTGCTGCCCTCACCTTACCAATGACCCTACCGTGCTATCCTCACCGTACCAATGATCCTACCATGCTACCCTCACCGTACCAATGACCCTACCGTGGTATCCTCACCGTACCGATGACCTTACCGTGCTACCCTCACCGTACCAATGACCCTACCGTGGTATCCTCACCGTACCGATGACCCTACCGTGCTACCCTCACCTTACCAATGACCCTACCGTGCTACCCTCACCGTACTAATGACCCTACCGTGCTACCCTCACCTTACCAACGACCCTACCGTGTTATCTCACCGTACCAATGACCCTACCGTGCTATCCTCACCGTTCCAATGACCCTACTGTGTTATCTCACCGTACCAATGACCCTACCGTGCTACCCTCGCCGTAACAATGACCCTACCCTTTTATCCCCACCGTACACATACCCATATTCTGCTACCCTCATTCTTCGGAGATTTGCACCTTACTTGCCTCACCGTTTAAATAACTGTTGTCACACAGTCGATGACCCGTCTTTTATTCTCTCACCCCCTCGATAGCCCTACCTTGTTATCCTAGCCATACCGATGACCCAACCTGCTTTCTCCCTCTGCCGAAGGCTCTGTCTTGTTACTGTTAATGAACTTGTTATCTTTTTCCCGAGTCGGCGTGTCCTGTGACCCTGCAATTAATTTATCTTAGTATCTTTCCACTGTGAGGCACTCCATTGCTTTGTTTATTGTTATCTTATCTTTCGTCAAGACACTAGCATAATACCCTTCCAAAATCGCCTATACAGCTTACTTTTTACATCTCATCCAGTCACCCTACATATGTCTTGTTATTTAACAATTATCCCTCAAGCCCGAACGGGCTAGAAGCCAATAGCCCATGAGGCCGCAGTAAAATCATACTAGTTGGTCAAAAATCAGAAGTAAAAAATCTTTTTTTAAAGCTCTAAAATTAATTTTTTAATGTTTACGACAAATATGATCACGTGCAATCGCTACTTGTAGGCTATCACTAATAGCCTATGAGTAGCGTAGCCAATCAGAATGCAGCTTTCATGATAGACCACTAGTACGATTTTACTAATGATAGATATTTTCAATTTATCTTGATAGTCATCCATGCAACCTTGGCACAATTTATCTTGTCTTTCTGCTTTTAACCTTTACAAGTGGCCATATTGGCAATATCTTTATTTAGTCACTGTACCATTTTTTATTTTGTCATTCTGCTTAGTAATTTTCGAGTTACTAAATTAATCTTACCGCTGCTAGTCCCCTTAATCTTTTTACTCTCCCTGGTTATTTTACTTAACACCTTTCTAGTGACGTTATCCTAGTCGCCCTACCTTTTTGTTGTTCCTAATCTTTCTACCCTGCATTTGATGGCTTCATGATGCCTTAAGAATAAAAAGCTGCCTTGTGCTTAGTAAACACCAAGTGTTTGTATTGACTAGCCCTTACAAAAACTAAAACGACTTTTTTCAAACTTGCACAGTGAAGGGTAAACTATTTACATATTTTTGAATTTCTTGCTGTTTTATTGTACTTGCTCGATTCAAGCCTCTTCAAGTATTTTTCAATTTTACTCTCGTTTTTGTTACTTCTCAACAGGTCCTCGAAACGAAAGAAAGGAAAAAGAAAGGAAACAGCAAAGTATGCCAAGTTTTTAAAAGTGTACAAGTACTAAGGATAATTGGGAACAGTTTCTCGCAGAATCTATAATCAGTCTTAGGCATAATGCCTGCAGTTTATCCACGACGAGTTTTTGCACTTCCTAATGTAACAGACCTTCAGGTTGATATGTAAACATTTTTGTACCAGGTTATTAACTAGTTTTGGGCACGGTCATTCCAGTGTTAATGGGTGCACCTCTATTTTCTTGAATGGACCTGACCCTGGCCATACCGATGACACAACCTGCTTTCTCATTCTGCATGTCTTGTTGCTATTAATTAACTTGTCACCATGTCCTGTGATCCTGAAAGTAATTCATCTTAGTACCCTCCCACTGTGAGGCACTCCATTGCTTTACTTATAGTTATCTTACCTTTCGTTCAATCTATCATTCTAGACACTAGCTCAGTAATACCCTTCCTAGATCACCTATACCGCTTACTTTTTACATCTCATCCAGTCACCCTACATATGCCATGCTTTTGATAGATATATATTTACTTTATCTTGATTTTCATCCAAGCAATCTTTACATAATTTATCTTGTCTTTCTGCTTTTAACCTTTACAAGTGGCCATATAAGCAATATCTTTACCTAGTCACTCAGTATCTTTTTTTTGTTTCATCATTCTGCTAATTAAGTAATATTCGAGTTACTAAACTTATCTTGCCGCTGCTGGTCCCCTTACTCTTGTAAGTCTCCTTAGTCATTTTACTTTTAAGTATTAAGGTATTAAAAAACCTTTCTAGTGACGTTATTGTTATTTACTTTCCTGGTCGCCCTACCTTTTTGTTGTTCCTAATCTTTCTACCAAGTGTAACCTGCATCTGATGGCTTCATGACGCCTTAAAAACAAAAAAAGCCTTTTGCTTATTAGTAAACACCAAGTGTTTGTATTGACTAGCCCTTACAAAAACTACAACAATTTTTTTCAAACTTGCACAGTGAAGGGTAAACTATTTACATTTTTTTATTTCTTGCTGTATTATTGTACTTGCTCGATTCAAGTCTCCTTGGATTCTTTACGATTTTACTCTCGTTTTTGTTACTTCTCAACAGGTCCTCGAAACGAAAGAAAGGAAAATGAAAAGAAACAGCAAAGTATGCCAAGTTTTAAAAGTGTACAAATACTAAGGATAATTTGGGAACAGTTTCTCGCAGAATCTCTAATTAATCTCAAGCATTGCCTGCAGTTTATCCACGACGAGTTTTTACACCTCTAAGTATGTAACAGACCTTCAGGTTGATATGTAAACATTTTTTATGCCAGGTTAGTTTTGGGAAAGGTCATTCCTGTGTTAATTGGTAAATATTTATTTTCTTGAATGGACCTGAACATAATCTTGATCACACTCGCTTCTAGTTTTCCGCTGAAAATCTCTTGTTCCAGTCCACCCGGGCTCGTTCTGCACGACCGAAGAACTTAAAAAAACAGGGGTTCTAGTTTTAACAGACTATTTTTTACATGTTTTATCAATCATTTATTCGCTTATTTGATTGTTTTTCAAAACTCTACCAGGTCACGTATAACTTTTCACCGGATTCATCAAAATTTGATCAGGATTTTTTTCAGGTTGACCAAAACCTCACCAGGTTGGGTGTTTTAGGTCTGTTACATATAGGCCTTTGTTTTATGAACTCTTTATATACGGCTATAGTACGTTTATCAGTTCGTTGCTGGTATTGGCTTTCTGGTTTCGCAGTGCCATATATACACTCCTTCAACCTCTTAAGGACAAAGTTGTAAAAGGGATAAGTTCTGGTTGATGAAAATAAGCTTTGTTTTAACGTTTTTAAGCTTTGTTTTGGCAGGAAGATTGAAAATGACCTTTACCTTTGTAGTTCATACACAACGTTTCCTAAAGCACATTCGGCGACGTCTGATGACCTAGCATAAAATGAGCCACTAATCGACATTTAGCATTGAAAAGCACCTGTATTCCAAAATCTTCTTCAATAAACTTGTACATATAGTTTCTGAATCTGCTTTGAAGGGGTTATTCTTGTTGTAATTACAAGCCACTTTCTGGCGACTTTTAACGATGTTTTTGCTGATATCGCCCGCCATAGTATAAATCATAAAAATCCCATCATTACTATGATCGCAAATTTTTTGAATGAAAGGGAACAAACTTGAATATTTTCAAATTTTTTGGATGAGTTTTGAGGGGATTTAAATAAATAGATAGGGCAACTGGTAGTTTTTGAGATAATTTGTAGTTTTAGGATTTATATGGAAGTTGAAGAACTAATTTTAAAGATTATATTTTTATAGAAAAACGCCAAAACGTCCCCGAATCAAAGCTGCACCTCAACTCTTTCATTATCCCCCAAAATTAAACTGTAGTCCCCCCTTAAGAACGTCTTGTACAAATCATTTTTCGAATAAATGTTTTAGTATTCATTTTCAAAAAACAAAGAGTTCATGCATACAAAACAGCTTGATTGTCGAATGAGCCCGTAATATATTCAGGATTATTTTTCTAGATAACATATCTTCTTCCCTTTCTTAAACTGAGCTGGCCTGTTTCTAGCTTTAAAAGGCCGTTTAAACTCCTTGTGTATCTTCGTAAGAGTCCAGTAACTTTTTAAGACTTTCCCTAACAATCTAAACATCTTTTTGTGGGACGGGATTATACCGTGGGGATTTATGCACACACGCATTAACAAACGCACGAAAGCTAAAGTCTTGTTCTAATTTCAGTTTTATATTTGTGGCACGTTTATTTGTCATATCCGTCCGCCCTCTTGTAACGTATTGGTTTTCTAATATCAAAACAATCGGCCATTTACAAGTGAACAAAGGTATTTGTTTTGTGTCTGTCTCTTTCAATAACACTACTCGTGAACTAATGACCATACCACTTCAAAAGTTTTAAGCCCATTTTCTGCTAAGGTTTGACTTTTAAACTCGTTCACCGGTTTTGAAATCGCCCAGTAAGGAAAAGGATTGACACAAATCAAACGCAGGTAAGAAAAAGTTTTGTCGCTTTATCTATGTCTTAGCTATATTGAAGAGTAGCCCCAGTTCTTAGGGTTTTCTCTTCGCTTTTCTCTCGCGCTCCTCTATGACAGCCAACACCGCTAATTCATTCTCTAAAACGAGCTATTCTTGTTTGATAGTTTGGTTTGTTCCTGTATTTCAAGCAACCTATTCTGGCTGCAATATTGAGAACTATGAAACAGATGTACTTTTCCTGTTGTATTTTGTTTGAATAGAATACTATACTCGGTAATATGTTATTTCAAAAATAAACTTCAGTGTTTAATTTGACAGAGCGTCGGTACAGTTATAAACCAATACAAGCTTTTTAACTTTGGTCCTAATCTTGAAAAACTAGTCAGTGCAAATTATTCGTTTGCCGATTCTTTTTTAAATATATCAAAATGAGCAAAATAAAAAACTTCGGATAAAATTATTCAGCACGTTTGATGTAAAACAGATTAAAATAAAGTCAAAGATCGAAAAGAACCGATAATATGATTGTTTCTAGGATACCGAAACGTGAGTAGAAAATGCTCCAAACGTTCTTAATCTCAGAAGATATTGAGTCTTTTTTTCTTTCAAAATCAACTTTGTTTACTTAATTTAGACATGAATATTCAAGACAGCTGGACTTTTCATTGAAAAATTGCTTAGTAAAAACTTAAAACTCTGTTCATTGTGCTTACTCTTAGACTAATTCATAGAGAAAAACAAAATTTCACCTCGCCGCATAGCCTAAGATAAATTTGGCCGTCCCAATTCGGCCCTTTTACTTTATGTTTCTCGATGAGTTGAATGTTTTGCAAATGAAATGTCTGAAATTGTTGACAGCACATTTACTCCATTTTCTTTTCGCCTTCACTACAGAATCACAAATAATCGCTCTGCTGCTTCTCTTAATTCAACCATTAAATTCAAATAGTCTTTTAATGTTCAGCCGGTAATTACATGGCGCGAAGGTTATGCTTAAACTTCCATTTGCAGAAGCAATAAGTGTAAATCCAGCAACAAATAAAAAACCACGATACATCGAAGAATTTAAATCTGTGAGGATGAAAGATAATTTTGAATGAATATAGCTTCTTGGCGAAATTTTTGGTCAATAAACTGTGTCAGTTCATTGACTTGGATTTTGACCTACTAACATTGTTAGTAGGTCAAAATTACACGCGTTAAATATTGATTCGTTTTGTGTAAATCTGTTTGTCTTATTTTACACGGATCTCGGAAAACATGAAAAAATATAAGTAGATTAAACAAGAAAGGCTGACTGCAGACTGAACTAAAAGCTACGAAACCTTGAACCAGATCTCATGCGGAACATGAAATGATCGAGTTTGAGCCGAGAAATAAAAAACTACTGAATATGCGTTTTGGAAACAAGTTTTGTCATCAGCACAAAAATAATGCACCATTAGAACGATGGTTTTTTTTTGCTATTTAAATTGAACTTTACCAAAGCACTTTTACGCAACACACGTTTTTACTTCAAAACGAGTAAAAGATGCAAACAAAGACGCGGCAGTCAATCGGCCAGCAAACAGGCTACATTTTTATGACTTAACTGGTTTTCAGTTTGAGACAAACTTTTGTCGGACGAAGGACTCGTAGTCCGAAACATCATTTTTATTCAACTCTTTTGATCTCGAAAATTTTAAAATGTTTATCAACCTGCAGTTTCTATAGAAACGCTGACGCAAAAATTCATCTTTATCTGCTTTTCTTAGATTTCCATAGAGCAGCTTTGTTGATAGAAACTCGATCTTGTAAAACATCTTGAGGAAAAGTACGCGTTCATTCGTCTGATGTCTTAATCAAGATACGTGCTGCATATGTTATTGACCAAACCACAGCCTAACGACTTTAAACTTATTTGTTGTGTACACTTCTAATGTAGAACATTAGGCATTCTGTGTCAATAACTAATTATAATAATATAATAATAATAATAATATCTAGCGAGCTAATCGCCCTTACTTGCAGTTATGGACTGAATTGCGAAGGACGCAGCTCAACGAGGTCGGACCGAAAGTGTGTTAAGGCGCATATTGCTCTCGCTACACGACCCATGCATGACCTCGGAGCACAGCTCCACATCCAGATAGAATAGGGTGTCGATTTTGTTGAGGGAGGAAAACCGGAGAGCCCGGAGAAAAACCCTCGGAGTCAGATTGAGATCGACAAATCTCAGCCCACATATGCGGAACCCAGGACTCGATCCCGGGTCCACAGTGGGGGGAGGCACGAGCGCTAACCGCTCGGCCATCCTGACTCGCCACAAAACCCAAAACATTATTAGTACGACCCAGTTTCATTTATCAAATAACGTTGCACATTGACTAAAGTCCAACATCAGATGGAATATATAGTTGAAACACTTTTGCAATTGTTTTCAACCTGCTGCAGGGTCTGTGATGAAGGCGTCGATCGTTGGTTTTCTCTTCATTGTTCTGTGTTCCAGTCAGTTTGTGATTGGTAAGAAGTAGCTATGTATGACTTTTGCTATTGCTTCGTCTTGTTGCAATGCAATAACTTCTTAAATTGGAGTTTAATCCCAAATTAAAGAACTTATACTTTTTAAAACGCGTTAACACAGTTTATGGCTATACATATATTAAAGTTTGCTAAAGTTGAATTTATTTGTTTTTTACTGTGATAGTTGTAACAGTATATATTATTGTTGTCGTTATTATTGAATACTAAATGAGAACAGTTATTATTGCTACCTTAAGTTAAAACTCTTTTTAACACACTGGTTTACTTGTCTGCTTACTGCTACTGAGATTCGAGGCTTACAACCTAAAAAGGGTTAATGTCGGTGCAAAACGTACGTAAAGATTTATTTTATCGGTTATAACTTATAACCGGTAACGCCCACCTTACGTTAGATTTGAGAAAAATTTGGACCTTCGGTCTCGTGTTTGTGCTAAATCTAGAGTCAACTTGCATTATTAGCTTGTGTAGAAAACGGTAACTCTGTTTTGTGACTTTTATTTTATAAAATAGTAACTAGTTTCCACCACTGTTGGCACAGGCTAATGCAAACACATCTACTGTATTAACCAATCAAAGCGCGTTTTATATATCACAAATAATTGCAAACTGATATTACAAGATAACTTCAACATAAAATTTTATTGATAAAACGAACGTGCACGATAAACAAAAGATAAAGTATATTATTTTTACCATATTATAATGTGTCAATCTTTATTAGAAGTTTTGAGTTTGAGGATTACATAAATCACTAACAAAATTTGGCGACTTTTCAAATGAAGATTTCCAATATTGAAACTTTAACGCTTTGTAAGTATATTTCAAAAATTTCCTTCGATGCTGTTATCGCTCGATATATCGCTATTTCCATTTCAACACAGCTTTCGTCTTATCAGAGTTATTATCTATGAAATAAAGGAGTTCAAAGAGAAGTCCTTGCAAAATGATCTTTCAGAACATAAAGTTTTTAATCGAGAACCAGATAGATAAAAAAACTAAATCTGTTTCATCTCTTTATGTACATTTCTGTTGCTTCCTGACAGCTGACTAAAATCGATTTCAGCGGGTTTCGAGGCAGCGATGTTTGAGAGAAATTTCTACGTCTTGTTCGCCATGCATCAAAAACCAAATGATGCTCTTCAGGCCTTACTAACCATGAAACAGTGTCTCAGTTTGATTTTTTCCCCCTTGTTTCATTTTCGAAAATGCTTATTTATCAATCATTCAAACATTAAAAACTGACGGAAGGAAAGGGTTCACAACTTAAGAAAATGACGTGCATGAAACAAAATTATGAAAACATAAAAAGGCGGGAAACTTTCAGTTTTGAGATTCAAAAAGGTATTGTGTCTGTCTTCTGTATTCAAGCATTTTCAGTGCTCAAAGGTTGGAGCGATCAAGGTTAAAAACTTAACCCTTAAAATCGTATTTCTAAAAATGTAAGTAAACAGTTCACAGTAAAAGGTTGCTTGTCATTCTAGTATGAATCAAGTATGCAAGCGCTATTGAAATGTCTGTAAAAATGTTTATTGCCCTCTTGACCACCCCCTTAAACACGATAATCCTCCTCCCCCTCCCCTCCCCCCCACCACCATCATTGCCTAGCCAGTAGCCTGTCTGTCTTGCTTGTCCCTTTGTATTAGGCCAGCAAGCGTGCAACAGCACGTACTACAAACTCGGATGTTACAAGGACCGCCGAGGGCAGAGGACTCTCTCACAGATGCAGTTTACTGATCGTGATCCCGGCTCGAAACTGTCCAGCGGGATTAAAATCGACTGGCACAATTGGAATGGCTACCTGAAAGGGTAAGCTTGTCTTTGGGTAAGAAGGTAGTTTAGATAATAACTGTTATCTTTTTTATTAAAACAGTTGAAAGCCCCTGGAGAACGCAAACCTTTTCTTCTCCTTCCTCAAATCTGATGGAACTTGCGTTCACTTAAAACCAATAGAGCAAAAACAAAGATGTTGTTTAAACAACGAAATTCATAATCAAATTGTTTTTCTCTTTCATTTCACTATTATACTGTCATAAAAAATTTTATCTTTATTATCATTACTATCAATATCATTATTAATGTTATTGCTATTACTGATTGCTATATCATCATGATATGTAAACAATACTTGATTGCTGTTATAATCATTTGTTTAGTATTATGAAATAAAACAATGGACCTATTTTCGCAACACGTAGCCTGGCATGTCGCTGTGCTGAGAAAGCGGAGGCCCGTGGTCATTCCGTATTTGGTCTCCAGTATTACGGAGAGTGCTGGAGTGGGCCTGGGGCTTGTTCCACTTATGAAGAATACGGTGAATCCAGGACGTGTGTAGGTCCTAACTATGCAGCTTGCAACATCGACTCAGCCGGTGAATGTGTGGGCGCAGCTAACTCCAACTTTGTTTATATGCTACTTAAAGGTGAGTGTCAACGTTCACATTTGTTAGCGTGCACGTGTGTTAGCATATTGAACGCGTACATTTTTTAATACGCGTGCATGTGTCTCGGCTGTGCTACAACGGCTTTGTTAGTGCTACTATCGATACCAGTGGGTTTTGCAAATGTCGTTGTCTGTGTCTGTGTATGTCTACGTCTACGTCTAAGTCTATGTCTACGTCTACGCTATGTCTATGTCGATGGCTATGTCTACGTCTACGTCTCTGTGTCTATATATGTCTATGTCTACGTCTACGTCTTTATCTATGTCTAATATGTCTAAGTCTATGTCTAAGTCCATGTCTATGTCTAAGTCTATGTCCAAGTCTATGTCTATGTCTACGTGTACGTCTCAGCCTCAGTCTACGTCCATGCCTATGTCTATGTCTATGTTTATGTCTATGTATATTTTTCTGTCTATGACTATGTCTAAATCTATGTCTATGTTTATGTCTATGTCTATGTCTATGCCCATGTCTATGTCTATGTCATTGTCATTGTTTCAGTCAGTATCTGTGTTTTTCTCTCCATGAATTTACCTGACTCTTGTTTCTAATCCGTTTCTTTTCCGTTTTGTAGATCGCTAGCACCTGAGAAATTATATGTCACAGGGTCTTTGCGCAGAGGGCCGTCCCCAGGATTACCAATGAACTATATTTATGTTTGTTAATTTAAAGCTGCTCAGCAATTTAAAAACAACGAATTCAGTGAAAGAAAGAAGAAATAGAAGACATAAAGACAAGTACTAATTTTTCTTGAGCATTACAAAGCGGAAGCTTTATAAGAGAAAAAATAAAACAATGCATTAAAAAAGGAGAGTTTTAAAAAGGCACTTCTATCTTTCTTTATGCGTTTCTGTGTGACGGTAAAAAACAAACATCAAATCTGACAAAAGAAAAAATCAAGGTAAAAAAATCCGAGAATAGCATTTCACAGCAAACGTACTGTTAATTTCAAATCTCACACTTTACACGGGCTTTTGGGGGATTAATTCTTGATTGACCTTAAAATAATTTTTACTATTCGGATGAAATCGAAAAAAATTCAAGAAATTTTGAAGGATCATTAAAAGATGGAGCATTGAATTCGGTTTATCAGTTATTGAGGTCAGTAGTAACCTGCATAGGAAGCATATCTGTTAAGTTTTGGTTTGATTTTCTTATTGGCCGCGCGCTCCTTTCGTTTTTTTTGTCGTTTTTTAGCTTAAAATCAACTTGGACGGAAACAGCTCTATAGAATTTTACCAGAAACCGGCTAAGAAACCACCACTCGTACACCACGAATCAGCCCTACCCATGAGCAGCAAAGATGAACATCATACAAAACGAACGTAATAGAACACTGGATAGATGCTTCTCCCCCATATCATAATCGAAACACATTTCGATGATGTATCAATACTGACGACGTAAATAGAAAACTAAAGTGCAACATGAACTTAACGCCGCAGGCTGGCTGCACCAACGTCCCTTTATCCCCGAAGAAATTGAAAGACAAATCTCCAAAGTATTTTCGAAATGAGGTCTGGAGGTTGGATTTACTCGCCGCTCCCATAGTTTAACACAGGCCCTCGACAACCCCAAAGCCAAAGCACAATATAAAAGACAGCAATACTTAATCGCTCACACAGGAAACTGTCTTAAGCGCAGCTTCGTTTATAAAATCTTATGCACCAAACCCAATGAGTTTTGCATAAGCAGCACCATAACAAATCTGCACGACCGCATAAAAAAAACAACTCGTCAGTTCACCAACATCTTATCACGTGTCAAAAAAACCGAACAATTCCTAAACCACGATCGGCATCGCCGCCCAAGAACCTCACCCCGTATAGAGCTATATTACGCCTCTATCGAGTACCTTTCATCTGCAAACTCCAGCCCACCATTATTCTGAGTTGTTATTGTTTTTAATCCACTGTTTCTTCATCCATCCTTTTGTTTTACCATAAATATACCGTCTTTTGTTTTATCTGAATTTTATAATCATATTCAGATATCCATGTTAGGGTCGACCCCTTAGTCTTCGTTTAGAACTCCGCTACACTTAATGTGATTCATTCCCTGATGATGCCGTAAACCGGTAAAGGCTCGGAGCTTTATTGTAAGAACTCTTAATCTTTTATAAAAAAGGGTACAAAAAATTAACAGTAGGTCTAGGCCTCAAAAGAATCTTAACTTTTGTAATAATAAATTAATTAACTTGCCAAAACATGCCAAAACATCTATGTCTATCAAAAAAGAAATTATTTAAAAAAAAAAACTAACTTTATTGCCATGAAAACACAGTTCTATACATGTACTTGAATAACTTGTCACGTTTCATTCAAGTACAAACAAAAAGTCGACAGCTTCAAAAGTGTTATTTTTTTTTGTCTTTGCGCTAACCTTGCTTCCCCTCCCCAACCTACTCTTCCCACCCCCC
>JAOBAT010073891.1:0-21137 GCA_026413305.1 Hydrozoanthus tunicans | reverse complement strand
GGGGGGGAAGGGGGGAGAGGGGGGATGGTAGAAAGGTTTCTACTAATCCCCCCCTCCGTTTCCCTTTGAGAATTCCATTTTCCATCTAAAAACCAAGGCAAGTTTAAGTGGATATATATCGAAAATTATTTGTTACTTTTAGCCACAAAAGTGAACAATGCAGTTTTGGAAGATAGCAGCATGACTACACGTATTTATTAAGTTAAAATGATACAAAAGTAAATATTTTAATAAGAACCCATAAAGTTTTGGCGAGAAAGGGAGCTACCAAGGTCGGAAGTTAAAACACATGTAGCAACTATTTCGCCTTCCAACACACTCGTCCTAAAAAAATTGGTTGAATGTCCTCGGCGGGACTCGAACCCAAAACGCCTGGATACTGGTAAGGCGTGACAACCACTACTCCACCGGGACTCGCCATGCTGGCAAAACAGAGATTTACGGGGTATCAAACATGGATGATCTTAACGGACAAATTTTTCTTCACTCAAACGCGAGTGTGTTCTCTGCCTAGAGCCTTTATAAAGATTCATACAAATAAATACAGATTTTTGGCGAGGTCAGGAACTACCATGAAGCAGAATCTGAAAAGACATTGGTTCGAGTCCTAGTCGGGGCATTCAATCAATCTTTTCGGACAAAATTTTCAGAAGGTAAAGATATGTTGTATGTATTTCTTCTTCGTAAATGTTAAAGCACGTCTTTTAAATACTTACAACATCCATATCAACCCCCTTAGTGTACAACCATTCGTGTCGAAAGTAGTCTTCGAGTGTTTCTCGAAGGGGCTTTGGAATCTTGTAAAACTTGACGAAATCTTCAATCCTTCGCACTTCACCGTGATACTTGGACGTTCTGGAATAGAGGCGTTGGATGATGGCTGTCATATTACCAAATATCGAGGCGTACATCAGTGCTAAAATTGGTGAAAAGTGTAGTTAGGTTATGTTCACACCTGATGCCCGAGCACTAGCGCCCGTGAACCGGCACAAAATGATGCCCAACACAGGATGCCCAACAACCAAACTTATTTCAATCCTACTCCATTTTGATTTGAAAGTAGCATGAAGTTGTGGGTGTGCAAAGCAGTTATTTTTTTGTTAAAGGGCCTCGGAACAACCAAAAGTCGTGTTCACACAAGGACCTGGTGCCTAGTTCAGTGCCCGAGTACAAGGTCGAAACTTTGTACTCGGGTATGATACTCGAGCTCTCTAAAGCAAAAGGCAATTTATCCCATCCTTTGAAAAATACAGCCAACAAGGGGCCAGGATTGCCGTTGCATATTCAACCTTCCCGCCATGGCTTGCTACATGCACGCACCAATAAAATTCAGAAACGGCGGGAAAATTTGCGCGCGCGTCAAAAATGGCGCCAAAACGTTGTTACGTAGTGAGCATTTTTTTGGACTGTAGTTTTTTTTATATTGCTAAAGGTCTTGCATGTTTTTAATTCATTGTCTTAGATCAGATTTCCATTTGTTGAGCCTTTTTTCTAGGAGTGCGCGCTCACAGCTAGCATATTATTAATATTTTATGCATTATTGGTATTTTTCAAGACATGGGATAAATTAGTTATGCAATGCTGCTTTCTCATGGGATACCGTGGAAAATGCCACATGTCGCTTCTATTTTCTTCGTTCACACATTCGCCAAAAGGCTCGTGTATATACGGAAAACACAGGTGACCCGTGGCATATTCCACGTTATCCACTCGAAAGCATTGCATAACTAGTATTTACAAGGTTTTATCAACTAACTCGAGCAGACCACTGTATTCTTATCATTTTCTGCCGTCCTCGTATGATGAAGTACCTATCAGCAAGGCGCTTACCTCCTCCTAACATGATACAAACAGAAAAAACTTTCTCTGCGTTGGTGTTTGGAGAGATGTTTCCAAAACCGACACTCGTAAGACTACTCAAAGTGAAATACATGGACGTAATGTATCTGGTCTTCACGTTCGGCCAGGTACTTTGCGAGGCGTTAATTGGAGTGTCATTGATCTGTTCTGAGAGCACATACAGCCAGCCGTGAGGGTTAGATATTTCAGAAGCACCAATCACGTGCCAGATACACGCTAACCAATGAGCCAGCAGTGAGAATAGGGCGGTCAGCAGTACTACCACAGCAAGACCATATTCGGAGTAACGGTCAAGTTTCCTAGCCACTCGCACTAAGCGTAGCAACCGCGCCGTCTTTAGGAGCCCAACAAGATTTGTGGCCTAGGAAAAAAATGAACTTCGTTAAGAGTAAAATAATTTAAGAGATCATCTAGCTACGTTTAGTAACTTAGAAATATAAACACTAAAAACCTAACTTGAACTTTGAGGGTTAGAATTTTGACTTCGAATTTGACCCCATATTTGTTGAGTAAATTTGATGGTTGAAAGTTTTTTAGAAAGCCAAGATTAGCAGAATCTCTTTATTTCATCATTGTACTGTCCGGCCATAGTCGTATCATTTAACAAAACAACGCTAGCTAGAAATACAAAAGCTCTAAAGTTAACCATACATTTTCTATGAAGGACCCACTATTGCTGTCTTTGGTCAAAGAATCCTCCGTTGTTACGGTTATTCACTGTCATGCAAACGAGGCTCGCGCATTCAAAATGATGCAAAATAGGGGTTGTTCCGCAGATTGTTTCTTAAAACAGAAAATAATTCTGGTTATCTCCTGTTTCAGCAACCAGTCAGAACACGCGAAATTTGCTGTTCACTGATTCGGTATATACTAATTCTGGATATCTACTGTTTAAGGAACCAATCAGAACACGCGAAAATTACTGTTCACTGATTCGGTGTATACTAACTCTGGATATCTACTGTTTAAGGAACCAATCAGAACACGCGAAAAAAGCTGTTCACTGATTTGATATACAATAATCCTGGATATCTCTGTTTCTGGAACCAATCAGAGCGCACAAAAATTACCCCTCACTTATTGGTATACAGTAATACGTATTATCAATTTTCTACACGAGTTAGGGGAATGGAACGAGTTCTAGTGCACAAAGGCACTTGGTAGGCCAGCCTATCTTTTTGATGTTAACATTACCATTGGCAGAAAAAAAAAACCCGAAATACTTTTGTTTCGTAACAGAGTTACTCAAGACTCAAGTCTTTTTGTATTTTAGATTGTACCTAAATGTTTTGAGGCTGCCTATCGATTACTTCGTTCATCTCTAAATGTAGTCAGCTCGGTTGGTCTGTCGTGCGGGATGCGTGGGCTCGATTCCCCAAGCTGGACCTTCACTCAGGGTCTTTAAATAACTGAGGAGAAGGTGCTGCCTTTACTCTGACATCTGCAGACAGTTAGACCTTCGCATTTTCTCGGTTAAGGACGTTAAACCCTAGGTCCCGGTTGGCAGACCTTTAAGGGGACCTCGAGTGTTCTCCTATGATTCCTCAAGACAAAATGTCATAAAAAAAACAAACAAACTAAGACTTTCTTAACCTAACCAGTACTCACCCCTTGATCACGGGTGACCATAAACTCAAACGGAACCGCTGCAACAAAGTCGACGACGAACCAACCCTTCAAATAGTGTAGCGCAATCTGGCGAGGATTACTGACGATCTCTTCAGTCCTCGGTTCCATGTATGTGGTGCGGAAATTGATGAGAATATCTAACACAAACATTAGATCCACCCAAATATTGACTGCTGTTACAACTGGGTCTTCTTTCATGTTCCAGTCGACTATGTTGCTGGTAAAGGGTTTCAGTACAAAAGCAGCGGTGTACGGAATCTCGATGGCGGTGTAAATTACTAAGAGTAGTACTATCCAATCCCACACGGCTTTGAACAGCGAGTCATGTCTGATGGTTAATGGGTGCAGGTTGGTCTGGCTGCGGCCATGGGTTGTTGGGCTTAGAGACATAACCTGCAATGCAACACGGATTGCTATTTATGGTGTTGCAGACCTTTATTCATCTTCTGCATACAAATAGTACTTATAAAGGCAAAAGGTAAAGTGATGCATTTTTATAGCGCCTTTACCATATGAGCATTCTCAAAGGCGTTTTACATCTAATTATTAGTTTACCACCAGCGCTTCGGAAGCATTCATAGGCGCCTCTGATAGCCGCTTCAAAGCGGTCCATGTACGTTAGATAGTAATTTCACCGGAGGAAAGAGGATCACCAAAATATTCAACCCTCGACGACGCCGGAGAACGTCAGGGTTGGAAGGCAGGAATCTTACCATTGCATAACCCCCTCCGTTGAATTTCTGCACGACGAGCTCTCGCACACTCATTACTTCTCGGCAAGAGAGACAATCGTGCATAAAAATCATGGTTAAGTTTTGATAGCAGTCAGAAGTTTTTTCAGTAGCCGATAACTGTAGTAGACTGAGTTACATTCCGCAAATGTAAGCTCGGATATTTGTTTGTGCACCAAACTCTGGTGCAACCCTTGCATTCATAGTATAATCTTTCTTCGTTAGTGATTTTTTGAGTACGTCAGTTTAGATGAGAAGAGGTGATCAAGTGCACGGAAAGGTGATGGACGAAGAAAACTGGGGAAGACTGAGAAAGGCGATAGGGGATGCCATGGGGTTGTCAGATGGGATGGTGACGGGGGAAGTGGGAAGGAGATAGGGTGAGAAAGAAGGTGCTTGGGGGAGGTCATGGAGGAATCGAGTGGGAAGATGATGGGAAAGGGGGAAAACGATGGGGGAGGAAGGTGATACAGGAGGTCATTGGGGAATCGGGTGGGAAGGGGGGATAAGATTGGAAAGCCGATAGGTGATGCCTTGGGGTAGTCTGGTGGGATGGTGACGAGGGAAGTGGGAAGGAGATAGGGTGAGGAAGAAGATGCTTGGGGGAGGTCATGGAGGAATCGGATGGGAAGATGTCGGGGAAGGAGGAAAAGGATGGGGGGAGGAAAGTGATACATGCAGGAGGTCATTGGGGAATCGGGTGGGAAGCGGGTATAAGATTGGAAAAGTGATAGGGGAGGTCATGGGGAAGTAGAAGGTCATAGGGAAGAGGATGGGGGAAGGAGAAAGGTCATGGGGGAGGTCATGGGGGAACCATGCGTGAAGGTAATGGGCGGGAGAAAAAATTGGGGAAGAAGGAAGGTTTTGTAACAGTGTGTAAAGGAGATCTAACTATTTTATCTTTAAATGTGTTCATTCAGTGTCGATTCATACGTTCTCAACATCATTATGCAAATTGAATACAACTGTTTGTACCAAAATCGCTAAAAACGTGGGTTTAAAGTCTTGGTTATAGCAAAAGTTATTCGCAGTGTTCTTCGCGTAATCTATGGGTCGCTAGTTCGAGCCCCGGTGGTCAGCCCACTGTGTTGTGTTCTTAAGCAAGACACTTTACCCAAGTTGTTCCAGTTGATTCAGCTGTCACCTGCCTATAAACCAAAGATAAGCGCCTGCTTAACGGGCCACTTAGGCTTCAGAAACAATTCAGTAACAAAAACTCATACGCTATCTGGGGCGTAACGTTCCAGTTCTTTGTTTAGTGGTTTTTGCACATTATATTTGTAAGCTGCTCTGCAGAACAAACTAACATGAAAAAAAATAACATGTACCTGACGCGCGGAAAATTTACTTTCCGGCGCTGGATTTGTGGAACTTAGCCAACATCAATCTTTCTCAGATCTAATCCATTTACCTAATTTTTTTTGCAAATTCGTAATACTATGTGCATTAATTTTTAAAAACGGAGTGCTTAAGCCTCTCTTAAGCTTTTAAAGTGTTTTTGCGCTATACGGAGCTAGTACACACGGGACACTCAACTCCAAATAAACTCACTAGACTCAACACTTCCGAGTCGAATTTTGCGAATTCAATTAATACTCACATCGACTGACAAGGGAAGAAAGAAAAACACGTAATCTGAACTTTCGATTGCTTTAGGGTACCCAAAACTATCTTGGAGGAATTTAGTTGGAGTGCTAATAGCCTATAAGAATATTCGTGATGAGTCATTTAAGTTCTATATATAGCAATGCATGCCATCTGCACAACTGTATGTGCGTCCTAAAATCGACCGAAATATAAGTTTTCTTCTTCTTCGACTATTCCTCCTTTTTCGATACATTTTATCGTTTTTGCTTGTTCTGGCATCACTATTGCCAAAGTTGTTCGAAACAAATCTCTGCACTTCGTTGGAAAACTATCGTCTTGGTTCGAACGTTATTAAGATAATTTAGAAAAACTAGCAGACTTGTGTGCGGTGCAAGCCTCTGCAACTTTAGAACGAGCGATTTATACACGAACATGCTTCAACAATAACTCTACACATGTGCGAATCTATCTTAAACTATTCAAAGAATTGGCTCTGTCAATTCCGGCTTGAAAGCACCGAGTGTGCTTAAAACAAACGAGAAAAGTTTCGACTAAGTTTGAAGAGAACACAGCGAGAGACAAATGTGTGGCAGAAAAAGTGACGTTAACCCCGCGTTAATCAAGGCTTATTAAGAGTTATGGATAAATATCTCGACATAAACTATATTTCGGAACTTACCGACACGGTTTCTGTTCTTAATAGTTAGCATGCAAACTGTTTTGATGCAAATAACACGATGTGGTTTAACTCGCCTCTAGTAAACAAAAGCTCGACTACTTTCTTGTTGTCATTCAAGTCCAGCATGATCTTACTCACTCACAGCACGTCCTTTTCCTGCATTTTTATTAATTATTCAGTTTTCAAGCAACTACATTCTTAACGTTTAAGTGCCTTAGAAGTCTTTCATTTGATAAACAACAGCTTCTGAATTGTCATTTAGGTAAAAGGCATTGTTATTAAGGGATTAGAAAGAGACACTTGATTGGCGTGATGTGTTGCTTGGTAGTTTGCAAGTGAACCTGTCACTTAGGCCGCGGGTCAAAAATTTGAAATCTTTAAGTTAATGAAAACGGATGACAGGTAGCCCGCTACTCTGAATAAGTTTTTTTATGTTTAGGTCGTAAATTCTAAGAAATCTAACTTTTAGGAGCTTTGAAAAAAGCTTAAATATTTAATCAGTATAATAACGCTAAAAACCATCCTTTTAAACCAAATTAGTGGTGTTTAAAACGTTATTGGTTAGTTACACAACTCTCTTCCTTTTGAGCTTCGCTTGAAGTACAAATAAAAACGCCTTTTAATATTTTTAACTTTTACAATCATTATATAAAAAAGTATACTTTTTAGCTGGTAGCCACATGCAGAATTTGTTGCCTTTTCAAATTCTTGTAGTAAATGCCAATTATTGCAACCTGCGAGGAAAATCTCTCCCGGGCGAAGATGTTTGGAAACCTTTTTATATCTTTTTAAGTAAACAGTAAAAAACTTTATTTTATCACCGGCTTTAATAAACAAACGCTGACAGCTGCAGCAAGATGGCCGCGTCGGTCCGTGCTTGGCTTTAATTCCGTTTAGTTAAAGTGTAAGTTAAAATATGCCACTTTCAAACGAAAGCGATTTTATTAAACAGTTTAAACCAGTTCCGTAGTGGCTTGGCTTAACACTTATAAACGAGAGCAACTTGCTTACAGACAAATTTGTAGCCAAAATTTCCTAAGCAATTTTGGCGAGAACTAGTTTGGTCGAAATTGTAACAGCAACAACCGAGGTTTGACATTTGATCTGGAGAAATCTTTTCTACAGTTCCATAAACGATGTGTTAAGATGAGGACCTTTTTTTCTTATAAAACAATTTTGATTGTTGCAAGTAATGTCCAACTGAGTAGGAAAGATAAAATGCGTATGTTAAAGTCTTGTTTCTCTGAGAAACGTAAAATGAAATTAATTCTAACCTACCAGCCCTCGAATTCCCAGTCCAGGTGCATTTGCCGCATTTGAGATGCGCAATCGATGGGTCATCTTCTCGGCCAGAGCCACGTAACATTTACCGCAAACGAAGAAGTTCAGTACTCGTATCCTAGTTATGTCTCCTTTTTATATATAGCTAGAGTGTCGGAAAAGTTAAAAGAGTCGTTCAGTTGCGTCATAATGTCACTCGCGCGCACGCGTGCATATATATTGATAAAATTCAAATTTGAGAACACGTACATGCAAAACCGATACTTTACAAATTCGCTTTTATCTACTTTTTGCTTTTAATTTATGCTCTGAAATTGTGGTAAATCTAACCTTAGAAAACAAGAGGGAAACTTAAATAGTTATGTAAACTAATATTCCGAACCAGAAGTTAAATTTTGTTGAAAAGCGATTGTTCTTTCGCGGATTCAATGGACATTTTTATGTCGCCCAAAAACGCATGCAATTCAAATTCTTTATTGTCAAAGACTTTTAGGTACGAACACAATAGAGCCACATGAAAATAAAAAACACTCCCATTTGGTTTTGAGCGGAAGTAAGAAAAAAGACCGAAATAAACACCCTGGACCTTCCAGATTCTAAATCGTCAAACTATTCAATTTTTGCTTCTACTAAAGTTCATAAACTAAAACTGCCAATGTTTTCCAGGGTCAAATATAACTGGCTGATTTTTTGTAGGAATAGAGATAAGAATAATTAACCAATTTCGCTAAACAGATGGCTTTTTGCTTCTCCATATGGGATTTTGTATACTATTTAACATTTGCTTAAATTTATTTCTATATTTAGAATTAGAGTGATGAAAAATTCAGTTAAGTTATTGGAAATACCTAAATTTTATAGCGGCGTCGAAAAGTGTTATTTTTAGGCTCCACTTTAATTTTACTAGATCAGTCGATATTCATTGGGCCCTGTGATTTTAGCTGTCAAGACTCATAATTGCTCGGAAAATCATGATAATGTTGACATTTCAATAATAGACTGGTTGAAAGAAATCGTAGCCGAGTTCAGTTTTACAAGTAGATATCTGCCGCACTTTTTGTGTATGACAAACCTATCACACAAGGACGCCAAGGTTTTCTCTCCATCTAGTTTTCAACTATGAACGTGCATTTATAATGATGCCACTTGTTAAATTAAAAAAGATTCATCCTCATAAAGCTTCGAAAACACCAATTTTCTTCACGCTAAAAACAAAAAAGCCAAGCTCATTCACTTTACAGCTTAGTCGCAAATTAGCATTCAAAAAGTCTGATCAAGTCCGACTATTCAACTTTATAGTTTGATAAAGTTGAGTTTGACAGCTGGTGAAATTGATGCTTCAAATTACTAATTAAATATTCAAGTTTTTTGTTGTCGCATTTCTATCAGATGTTACTTGAAGTTGTTGCTTTGATCAGCCGAGCAACAACAGAACCGGTGTGCGAATGTTTTTATCAAAAACGAAAACCAAATTTTAGCCACGAACTGAGTGACCATCGATATCAGCCGCAACAGATCAGGAAATTCGCAAACCGGTTCTGTGATGTAATTTGTTTTTGTTTGTTTTTTAGATATCTCGAAGGAAATACTACGGTAAAAGAGTTGTTTCTGCAAATTCACAGTTAAAGTAGCCGGCTACTTAATATAACAGACGTTTTTGCTAAAAATCTGCATGCGCTTTTTAAAAAAATTTTCTTCCTAATTTATTGAAGTACCAAAGCCTTGGTAACTATGGCATTAAAAATGAGAACTCCTAACAATTCCTGGATTTCATGGCTAGGAGCTACAAAATAAAAAGAAACAGTACGAAAACACTTACAACAGGTCTACATGCATCGTCATTCCACCAACTAGGGTTGGCAAGCAACAAACTATATTTCTTGAAAAAGTTCTGTTGTAATTATCGATTCTTGCGCGAAAACAGAAAACCTGAAAGTTGAACACGAAAATATCCTTAAATTACAACGCCGACTAGAGACAGACCAATAAGATTTTTACAGATACTGCCAGAATGCAAGCTATTTCATCTGTGGAGACGAAAATTAGAGACTCGTTCTCATCTCCAGTGGTTAATGTATCACAATATTTTCACGTTTAAAAGTTGTGTATATAATTAAACAGCTTGTTTAACACGTAGCCGCTGTGAAGATCAATAATTCTCGAAATTTTGTTTATGTTGCTCGAAGAATCGGTCGAGTTCAGGTGTATCAGTATTGACTCAGTCCGATCGGCGGCTTATCTAAAAGTTGACTATTATGTCTCACACTCCGTAGTTCCGCACTGAAAACTATGATAACTCAATTTTCCTGTCAAGGCCAACGATTCTTAATTTTCATTATTTTGGAGGTGATCATTATGCTTCGCGCGCAGTTTTGCATAATGTTCACAACTAAGAGCATAAAGCTAAGTTTTTCTTTTAAAAGTTAGGTTTTTATGGACCAGATCAAACATTCTTCTTGTTGTCGGTTCTTTAAATGATAGCACTTTTTTCAGTCTTAATCAAAACAAAGAACAGCTGCGTTTAAAATCTAGGTTTGACTCGAAAAAATGTTTCATTTTGGCAGAATTGATATTCAGTCGGCAAGCTTCAATCTTGGACAAATTACAATCTCATTTTGTACAGAGATTCAGCTGTGAATATTCCACTTGTATATCAGGTAAAAAAGGGCTGTTAAGCTATACCTGGGTAAATATCCGAAAACACCCTCTCATGAACTTTACTCCGAATGCTGCAAATATTGACTCGCATAATCCTTTGTCTAGCTTTGATATTTTGGCTAGTCAACATAACTCAGCCTAGAAGATTAATTTTGTTATAAACGTAATCTTATTTTCAGTTTAATTTAGAATATTAGGAAGAAACCTCAAGGCCGGCATACCTCTGTTGAAATATGGAGTTTCATAGTGTTGTATCGTCACTTGATCGAGTTTCCCGTTAGATGTACGATTATATTTTTAGTTTCTTATGTTACACGGCCTTAAGATTGTGATTCATGCACCAATGCAGGCGGTCAGATCGCGACTGAGTTTATAACCGAGGTGTATGCGATTGGTTTTCCTTTGCAGAAGGTCACGTGCATCGATCGGCGCGCGTGGTTTGTGCAGCCTGGGACCGAGACAACGACAGCATCAAAAAGAAAGCCGACAAAAATATAGAAAGAAGGAAAATTTTGAAGCTTTTACAAAACAAATTGCCGCATCGAATTTTTTTTGTGTTTTGATGCTTAGCCCCCGAGCTTTTGGCTTCAAGCAGTTTCTATAACTAAAAGTTATACATTTCTTGTCTTGTTTGTATCTTTAGTTACTATCTTTCCTAACGTAACAAAAATTTCCAATCACATGAACCACTGATTACGTGAGTAGTTTAGAAAATGGATTTCACAAGTTGAACTAAACGCAATGTTCCTCTAACTCGTCACACTTCGAGGAGAGTTGTTCAACTACAATACTACATACAAGGCAACAGAGCATTTAATATTAATATCAATATTGAACAGATTCCTCGAAAGAGGCTCGACCACAACTATACTCTGGTAGTAGGGCGGCCTCAGCCGAGCTGCACGCCTTGAGGCCCAGTCATCACAGTTCTCATGCTTATGGCAAGCTTGGCAATGTGGCCGCCCCTACATCTCTCTTAAGGGTGTCTAAATGTCTCTGAGGGTTCTGTAGGATGGCGTTATAGGCTTGAGTTTGCGCCCATAAAACAAGGTGGTGTGCAGGGAGATCCACACGCTTCTCAAACAGGCCTGCAAGTCCGGCCTAGTTTCCTCCAAGTGACGTTATCTGATATCTTAGAGATGTCTCCATAAAGGCAACTATTGGATATGTGGTCCCGCCAGCTGACATTTAACACAACTTGTAGAATGCAGGTGTAGAAGCCGTTAAGCGAGTTCTTCAGTGATCGAGGCATTCGAATTTATCGCCCAACACTCCACAGGTGACCACAGCGTCTACAGTTGCGCAGATCAAATATTTCGATCTTAAGTTCTTTAGAAAATGCATGATATCCAAACAATCTTAATGTTGTTAAGGCTTTCAGTCTAAGCGATGGCTTTACAGATCTTCATACCTTGAGGGCAGAGTTGACCCATGACCCTATAGATACCTGAAATCGGTTACTACCTTTAGGGGCTGTCCACTTTGCGTCTGTAACGGAGATATACAGAACGCTGGAATGTTGCCTCAGTTCATCACGTTGGTCTTCTGTTAAATTTTTGTGATCCCGAGCACTTTTTTTTTTTTTTATCTAAACGTGTTGGTAGTCCTTGCATCTATGAGGTGTTATTCGATAACAATGTGGTATATCCGCAAAGTCGAGGTCTCTGAGTAGCTATGCTGGGAGCCTTCGTGTGTTGTGTGGCTGTATAGTGTAAGGCAAAGCTCGCTCTCTCGCGCCGACGGCAACCCGAAGGGCAAAGTCAAGATCTAGAGAATGGGATCGACAAGCGTGTCTTTTGGAGTACCTGTAGTGCGTGTCTCTCGGAGCACACCTGCAGTGATCTCAAGTTCTCCAGAAGTTCGATCTCTAGTAACATCTTTGGCTCTGGAGTTGATGTACATCCTGGGGGGAGGGGGGGGGGAGTACTTTGGGGTCAAAAGGGTAGGGATGGCCGTCGGAAAAGTCGCCAAAATTCCCTAAAAAATGCCAAAGGATAAAAATTTTCTACCCTAAAAAATACCTCTCGATTTTAAAATTATCCTAAAAAATACCAATTGAAATTGAAAATTCCCCTTGGGTAGCTAGCGGGTAGGCGTTAAGTTGTCTCTTTGTTGCACCAAACGTGGTATGCAGTTATTGAAGGCGCGCACGTAATTGTACGCACGTTTGCTAAAACACTGGGCTGCAAGCAGTCCAATAGCTTCACGTTTTTAAACCCTAAAAAATACCAGGCTCTTGGTTTAACACCACCTCCCCCAACAAATTGGGTTCCTTAAAAACACCATTGTTTTGACTTGTTCCCTTACGGGCCTCGAAATCGTGAAGTCCTAATGCATGTTCTCCCGTGATTCATTGAGTAAAATTTGTCGCAAAACAAAAAAATAATTGTGGAATGGTTGGTCTTTTGCTTCTACTTAAAGATGCGACGTAAGACTACACTATGCATGGCTTACAGTTGATCTGCCTTCTCGGATTCCGTTCTAATTCAATCGAAGATGGTGTTCGATTGGGCACAAGTAGGGGTAGTTCCCGATAATTACACCAGTTTCTACAAAAACACACATCTCTACAAGCTCTTGGAACCCACAGTTCCAACAGAACGAGACAAACGCCAGTTAAGTTTGTGATTTTCAAATAATTTCACATGCAAAATTCAGATAGCACATAACCGATGTCAAATAATATTAGAATAAAACATGTCCGCTCTTGCATCTAGACAATAAGACTGACGAAATAGTCCTGTCTGTAAAGCTCCTGAGAAAAACTGCGGGGAGGCCAAAATGAACCGCAAAAAATTTTGCCACGGGTAGCCCAAGCAAGAGTAGTATGTGTTCTAGCTTCGCTCTAAAATTCTTTACTCACCCGTTACTTAAAGACCTCAGTTGACAAGGAAAATTGCTCCTGTAGATGGAGAATAGTGGGCACATTTTCTTCTCCATTAAGGAAAAACTGGCACGCAACTTTTCCTTTCAGTACAAGGAAAAATTGTCAAGTCTGAAATTTGCTCGTGTATACGAAGAACAAGGAAAATGTGGCAAGGATATGATGCCCAGGGGCAACTGGAAACAGGTCAAGAACAACTTGCTCGTCGTGTACACGAACAAGGAAACCTTGTCAATAAAAATTGTGAAGGAAAACTTGTTGATCCTTTGCACGAGCAATGAAAGTTGTCAAGGAAAAAATGCTCGTGTAAACGGGGCTTAAGAATTGTTAAACTGTATGCATAATGAAGTAACGGCCCCAGTAAGGAAATTATGTCCCACACGTGCACATACCGATCGGCCCGCTCGCTTGGTAACAGTCACGAAAAAAACGTTTTTGTGAATGAATTGACTAACAATTATTTTTGACCATTTTCCCTTTATCCTTTCCCTTTACTTTAACAAGTAGCGGTGTAACACAGTGATAGCCCAAACCACCATTCAAATCAATAAACTAGTGAACTGATCAACCAAGCCGTCTGGTGTCCAAGCGTGTAGCTCGGGTGAAACATTTACACAAGTTTCTTTGCTCAACTACAACAGATACAAACGCAAATAAACAAAAGAACTGTCCGAGATAAGAAACAGGAAGGAACTTCTAGTGAAAACAAATCAAATGTCGTACACAACATTAAATATAACGCGACTATCAACACTTACAGGGTTGCGAAGTCGTTTTTCCACTACGCAGCGCTTAAAACAGCCGCGTTTGGTTCCTGCGCTTTCCGTCATTGTGTATTTAAAAATCGAGGAACGGACTTTATCCAAAATAACCAGAGGAGAGCACCGACTAACGTGTAGCCAACGAGTTCATATTTTGTTGTTGGCATTAGCGGGACAAGAATGTTTCATAAAAAGTGTGTTAATTGCTTTGGCAGTGAAACAAGCTAAGAGTGAAACCTTTGTTAGAATTTAAATCGTGTGCTATTGTGTCTTGGCAGGTCTCACCCTCAAGCACGGTCACTAAAATGCTAATAAATGTTTGAAGCAGCTGTATCAATTGGCTGGATCAAAGTACTTCAAAAGGACTTAATTTGATAATTCAAGGATATTCAACTGCAACCCCTCTGAAAACCCTTATCATTGAGAATACCGCGGGATTATATAGCTCTAGTAAATTCGACTAGATTTTGATAATTCACAACAGCCACTCTCCTAAATGTTGTTTTACACCTTTAGGGATACATGTCATAAAATGTTCTGTACTTACATGTATGCAAATCATATTTTAATTTAATTCTATCTACGTTTTTTTTTACAAAATGTTATTATATGCAAAGCGAGTTTAGCCTAAAAAATAGAACTTGAGAAAGTCATTTGAAGTTTCGGAAGTAGTCTCTCACACGTGCACGGTAAACAAGATTTCTAATTCTATTGGAAGAAGTACTCATGTCAAGTTTCTTACGAAAAAGAGTATCTTTGGATTTCGTATACTGTTCTATGATTTATCCGTATCTGCAGTATTGCAATCTGGTCTGGCATGCACTTCTCACTTATAAGCCAAATCTCTCAAAATTGTTAATTTTGCAGAAGCGAGTACTTTAGAATTAAAGATAGGAGTGACTTCATTGCTCACACAAACCCTATTTTTAAAAACCTATTATTATTAAAACTTGAATCCGTTCCTAGCTAGTTTAATATCGATATCTCAGTTTGCACTCTTAGTGTCAACGGCTCGACTGCCGGTGTGAAAATCATCGCTTTTCGTTCGTTTATATATGGTCAAACAAAAGTTATCGAGTGTTTTCAGAGACTTTATTTTCCTCCTTTCTACATATTTCAAAAATCCCTCAGTGGTCTGGGTCTTTTTACATACCGTGTTCATCAGTTTGAAAGTCTGCAAGGGTTTGTTAACATCTTTTTCTTTTGGACGAGAAACAAAATTAAATACTCGATTGGGCTCTTGCCAAAAAAAAAAGAAAAAGACGTTAATGAACCCTTGAAGTCGGTGAAAGAAAGTTCAGTTCAAAGTTCAAATGCGCAAGTGTATATCATGTTTTTATAATGTTTTCAAAAGCCTCAAATTGTTATGTGGATAATCTCACTACAGCACAAAAAATCATCCAAGATGGCTGACTTTACATATACTGACCACTGACGGAATGAATGACAAACAGAGTCCAACGTACAACGAATGTGCTCACACAGTTCCTAGGGGGGAGTAACATATCCTTGCAAAATAAGCAGTCCTGCACAATCAGTTCGTATGTCCCTGTCATAAAAATGTACCAATGTTTTGAAAACTACTCAAAATGCATGGTTAGCACAAAAAATAGTGAAAAAGTTCGCTCTATCTGTGGCGCCGCTCTGTCACTAACAGGCTTAGCTGCGGCTGGCTGAACTCGGCTAATGTCAGCTTGAATGCTGTTAGCATTGGATTTGAAAGTATTTTGCTTGCAGGTTCTTGTATGGACAACTCTTATAAAACTGCCTTAACAAGTCAGGTTAATGGTTCAACCGTTTGAACTGCATTCTCTGTCACGTTGTCCATTTTAATGTCTGATAACGGAACCACTAGATCTACCTCTACTTGATTGAACAGCAGTTGGCGCAATGATCATAAAATGATCGTGGTGTCGAGTCCAGATTATATATACCTGGTGTCACTTAAGTTTTATATACAGTAGTGGACTCGATTCCTAAACGACCCCCCCCCTCCCCCCCCCTCCTCTAGCAGGTCACCTCAGATCCTCCCCGAGTAATCACGGTCATAACTTAGTTTTTTCAACTGTTGTGTCAACTGTCCTTTGCTTAGGGCAAAATGCACAATTAGCAATTACGAGGTTTATGTTCATTAACACTATTACTCCATAGTCAAGAATGGTAAGAGGGTTGGCACAGGGAGGCCGACTGGAGTGAAACTCGTCGAGAGTGATCGAGAGCACTTCAATAATCTGTGATTACTTCTAGTCATTAATGATTAATATATGCCGAGTGTTTCTACTTCTAGATCTGAAACGCGCAAAATTAATGAAGAAACTCGATCTCGTGAAATTAAAAATGTAATTTATACAGAATTGAAGTTAGTTCACAAATTTGTTTCTGAAAAAACTAAACCGAAGGGTCCCAAGACATTTGAAGTCATTTCGAAACTGACCCAAAGTTTAGTTTGGACCAAGTTTTCCGTCGTAAAATTAGTCTGTTGTGTAAACTTGCCGCACGAAACAAACTATTCCGAGCGACTACGTCATCAGATGGCGCACGAACTTCGCGCGCAGCTCTGTTATAAGCAACGATTTATGTGTTAGGAAAATCCTCTACGATATTTGAAAACTGCAACCAATTCGCTAAACAACTGGTATAGAACCCAACAGAGAACTAAGCCGACATCATCTTAAGCAAAGAGAACAGTCAGTCAAAAAAGCATGTAACTTTTATGGTATCGTAACAGTTTTGAATAGTCTGAAAATCTGGCACTTCAGCTCACTCGAGTTGGATCGAGGATCGAATCAGGACAGCGAGTTTGAACGCAGATCAGAAAGGCGTATCAATTAAAAGCGACCTAGTTCTTTTGACAGGCACCTGCAATTGCATTACTTGTTTTGTCACTTACTTGAGGGGGGTTTAAAAATGAAAGCTACTCCACGAGCCACTCAACCTATGTTAACCTTTATCCTGCTAAATTTTTAGAAATCGAAGACATTAAATCTCAACAGAATCACAAATTTCAGCATTTGTAGAAGCAATGACCATTTTCAGAATCTACTTGGAAAGACAAAGAAAATGAATGGTCACATTGTAGGTTTTACTAGGTTTTCAAGGGTAGTTTTAAAGTTCGAACATTTTTATTTTCTTAGTTTATGTAAACCGTTTTTAGCAGGATATGGCTGGGTTAATCTCTCCCTTAATTACGAGTACGTTTTCCGCTACCCAAATTTCTATCATTTGTTTTTGTTGTTGGTATCTCTCACTTTGTAATTTACACACAATCCAGGTCGGAAACTCAGGATCGAGCTAAATTAAAAACTTTTTTTTTATAAGAACCAATAATTAAAATGTGACCGAGGTGCGTTGTTCTTATTTTTTGGCGATTTGAGCCTCAAATCGTTCTCAAATTGTCAGTCCGGCTTTATTTTTACTGTGTGTGGTTCAAAACCAAACGGGTACGTGTTACAGTACTTCAGTAAATGTATTGGAAAAAGAAGGAGCTATAAATTTCTGGGCAAATATACGTGTACAGTGTAACTTGAAGCAATGACTGCCTGATTTAAGGAGAAAACGTTAACTGCGAACCATTTTTTCTATTCATTCTGTAGACTGTATTGTATTTTGTAAGTACAAAATCAAAGCTCAGTAATGTTTAAAAAAAGTGGCCATCGAGCCACAATAATCTTAGATTATGGCCAATTTGAGCCTCGCCTTGTTCTAAAATAGATATCATGTATTTGCCAAACCTAGCCCCAGATCGACCCTGGTCGAATCAATCTCGACAAGTATGAGCTAGTTTAGCTCGGCGCGTCGGCGAACTCCAGAGGTCGCGTTCCTTGCTCATTAAATATTTACACAGTTAAAAAAAATTGACCTAAGTTAATTTTAAGCCTGCTTCTCGCAGCACATATTCGTTTGCGTTGCACGAACGGTGCTTACAGTTAGGTATATACAATACTTAGCTTTCTATCTACGATCCAAAACGAGTGTACTGATAAGCGCTTTAGTTTAGTTCAGCAATAAATTCTCGGGGCTTGTGTTTACCGGTCTTGGCCAAAATCATCCGAGAATAAATGAGGCAAAAACGTCGAACTTACTAAATAAAAAGTAAACACTGAATTTTGGTATACGTGATGCCATGTCGGCATCACGTTTGATCTTTCGAGCCTAAACGGAAAAAAATTAAAAGCAGATTTTTCAAAAAAGTTTAACAAATGCCAGCGTTAATCCTCTGTTTGATATGGTCTGTTTTCGTTTTGAACTATTTAGGATCAAATTCATTTTTCAAAGGCAAATTTGATTAATTGGTCTTCAAGTCATACCTGTATTGGTATGAATTTCGAATATTTCATCAGGCCACGTATTCCGGCACACATTGGGAAGATCATTTTTGGCTAGATAACACTTTCATTCGGATTTTAACAAAATTACCACTTGTTGTTCTATACTTCTAGAACTTAGCAGTAACTTTGTTCCGTTTCGTTTAGTATAGAATAAAACTTGCGCAACTTCTACGCTTTTAAAGAAAATCCAAAAAAAAAAAAATAGGATTAGGATTGACTATTAAGTGCGTTTAAAGATTAAAATGAATATTTAAACGTTTTATTATTTTTTTGAGAGAATAGAAATTTACTCGCATTTCCCGTCAAAGAGCCAAGTCTACTCGCTTTCTTCACTGTCGCAGGGGAAATCAGTTTTACTATATAACTTGATACAAGTTTTAAAACTTAACCAGCCTATGAAAACAGACCACATCCGGCGTATAAACTCAAAGCATCTCTTCAGTCTATAAAAAAACTACGACAGCTTTTGCTATTTGTAACCTCACCACCACACAAGTTCAAACGCTCTACTATACATTTCTTTTTTTACTCGGAAAAACACCATTTTCATTCTCAGTGACTAAAAGGTCGCCACTGCGATTGTTTCTTTTGAGAATTATTTCGACAGACCTCATGCAGCTCCTTTCAATCTAACCCTGTTTTTTCTACGTTAATGGGCGAATAATTTGCCAATACTATTGCAATTATTTCGCTTTTTATGGCTTTTGCATTTCTATATCATCACGCTCAGCTTAAAATTTATCAAGAAAAGAAGTGTACTCACAAAACCGAATTGAGTCGCACGATCAGCGATAAGTTAACTTTCGCTACTTCACTCGACGGCCTCTGACTTTTTCATTATAATGCTGGTCATGAATCGACTTTTATTTACATATCAGCAGATCTGATAATTGACAAATAAATTTTTAAAAGCGTTCATCGGCTTGTTAAGTCTAAGAAAAAAATAGGTTGTTAAAAGATCATGCGGTAAATGAGAGCTAAACCTAAACAATATGAGAAAGGCACCCATCAAACTTCTAAAACTGTATGAACATTTAATTTTTAAGAATTTACAAAAAAACTGTGTTAATAAGTAATTGAAAGTAAGTGCCGTACTACTGATAACAATTTGTACAAAGAGGAAGTTTTTTTTGTCGAAAGAAAGCACTAGTAAAACAATTTAGTGATATCGCTAATACAAAAATAAACCGCTAACCCATTCTGAGGCCAAAGCAGAATTTAACTGAAGGTAAAATCACAATTACTTAGCACGACTGATAATAGTAAAAATATTCGTCGCCTTTATGACGCAAACGCTATATATGAACTTCATTTCATGAAATCCCCATCATACCCCTGTTCGAATTAATGTACATGTCTTTTGCGATTGAGAAAATAGTTTTATCGAACTTACAGAACCTCTCCGACGCTCAGTGTTCGTAAAAATTTTGAGGATTTCCGAGCCCCAAATATGTTCTTAAAATGTGTTCTTAAACATAATTGTTAAGATCGAGTGTGTTGTTGTGTTTTCCATTTGTACAAACAAACCGTAAGCAGAAATACATCCTTTTTTATATAAAGGCCGCGCTACAAACGAGCAAATTTTTTGTCGCGAAGCTCCCGATTATTTGACGCCGATAATTTGTCTGGAAATAAAAGCTGCCACACGCGTAATTGATTTCATCGCTGTCAATGGAAAATATTACTTGACCAGATAACGAAGGGAATAATTGGAGCTTTTTTCTGATCACTCAACTGGAGGAGCACTTTCCTTCCACGAGTTCTGGTTGAAGTTACGCTATAAAGTAAACTCTACTATCTAGTAAGAGTTGTAACACGCATGCGCTGTAAGTAACACTCTAAACCAGGCCCTACTCGGCTGGCTAGGCTAACACTAGTCTAGTGAGGGTCAGAAAGGGGGAGGGGAGGGGGGAGGGGGGGGGAGGTGTATCGTGCTTAGTTCGCGTAAAATAAATTTGAAAACACACGGTTCACGTAAATCAAAATAAACTTTTCTCGATTCACGAACGTTTCTGCTTTTAACTTGTCAACAGTCACTTACGGCGCTAGTATAAGGCACGCCGACGGACTTATTAATGCGAGTCATGCCCAGGAGCCTACAAAAGGGTGTGACGCGACGAGCATAGAAAGACCTTTATATGACTGACATGCCAAATTCCTCAAACGTTTTCGAGTTCTGACATATGCATCTGAAACGCGTGGCTGTTTTGTACATTAAAGGATTGTTTCACGATTGTTTATAGACTTATTTCACGAATATCGAGAAATAGATTAATCGTTTGACGAATCACGGCAATAGTTTCGTACACAGATCACGGAAAATAAGTTCATTCATTCACGAATCACGGGAACTAAATGTTAGCGTTCACGGTTCACTGAAAAAACCCTTTCCGACCCTCTCTAGTGTGTTTAAAGCAGATGCATGGTTAACCTACCAAGGCCAGTCGCATTGGTCCCTCGAAAAGACCTTGCTGGATTTTCTTTCCCCCCATCCTGCAAATGTTTTATCGATGATTAGATATGTGTAAGATAATCTATAAAGCTAATACAAAAGCCGACATCTTCTACCATATCTCTATATATTTATGTGTAAGCAGATAGATTGCTACTGTATATATGAGGATCAGCTTTGCCTTCTCTCTAAAAAGACATCACGAGAACAGTAAGGGAAAAGGTCAAAACAACGGTACTTCCTAGGAACCCAATTTAGGGGGGTGGGGTATTATGTGCCGCCACCCA
>JAOBAT010073880.1:0-21144 GCA_026413305.1 Hydrozoanthus tunicans | reverse complement strand
CTCCCCCACCTCACCCCTCCTCCCTCCTTTTCCCCCATCCAAACCCTCCGATGAAACAAAAATTCAAGTATTTCACGTACGCTGATAATATTGTTCCCGCACGGAATTGGTCTATCAGATAATTCACTGTCCCGCCATCCGCTCTGTACTGTGTGTCGGCGTAGAAGCACCTGCGCGAAGGATTGTGGGGGAAGTGCGAAGAGATCCATCTTATGACATGCGCATTGCTATCTTGGTTCTTGATAACAACCTTGAGAACAAAACACACCGAGATAGATAGTTCCCGGTAAAAAATATTGCCAACCATAATCAATAATCAATCTTATAAAAGCTACTCGAAAGAGGCTTTTGTCTGAATTTTGAAACCTCTAACTAGCGGGTAGAAATGCTTTAGAGATATTACGGGTCTGAGAAGCCAATCCTTGCTAACCCAGCTTGAATACAATTATTGGTAAAAATGTTATTATAACTTTTCTTCTATTGCACATGCTCCATTGAGAGATGCTCGAGTGCGCTTTACACTAAGCGAAATAATAGTTACCATTAAACTATGGTTACAGAACACTTGCATGGAATACACAATTATAAAGTGCTTAGGTTTAAGTTTCTTAAAGCGATAACTATCGATAGTCCTAGTAGGAATAACTATATAGATTTCAAGTTATCACTACAAAAGTTTTAAAATGTTTTGGTGGTATTTGTAACAGCATGCAGTCATTAAAAGGATTGATTGACTTGACGATGCCATCGATAGCGCCGAAACTAATTAAGGAAATGCACACAGTTTGGGCATCCTGCTGATAAACAGTAACTGTTTTGTGTTTTATTTTATTTCAACAACAATAACAGTCTGTATGAATTCAAATTCGTGATCATTTCTTTGAACGTGCAAGAGGAATTGAATCTTCAGCCTACCTTTCTTCCGTACACTTGACATAAGCGTGTCAGCAGGATAAAGGCCAGATGAAACAAGTCTCGCCTAAGTTCGGATGATCTGACTGAAAAATATAATATGTACCAGTTAGGATGATCTGACTTAAAAATAGAATATAAACCAGTTCTGATGAGCAATTACGAAAAAATACAACTTCTAGAATATCAAAAGTATGGGGGCAGCAACTACACTTCTTACTGTACTGGGGAATGAAAACTTTACTCAGTAGGTCAAATATTAGTAGCAAAAACTTATTTTTAAAACAATTTTCGTTTCAAGAGCGCGCGTTAGGTATGAGATGGCAAATAGCAAAAGAGGCGCATAGCACTAAGTTTGCTATAATCCGTCTTCATATCCATCGAGCACAAATGGATAAATTGTTTTATTAAATTCCTTGAAAAATGAAAGCTAAACCTTATTTGCAACATTAAGCGATCAGTTTCCATATATGGTCAACTGATATGGTACATGAGCTCATAAATGACATTAAGTGAACCAGGACGCGAAGAAACGCAATACTTGAGGTTGAAAGTGTTATGATTAAATTACAGTAGGCTCCACATACCGTCCTCTCTATCAACACTAGGATGCTTTGTGGCTTCCGTGATCCTTGGGAAACAAAACGGATGAGTTTTTCAATACTTGCACGCTAATGAGCTACTGATAACTTCAACCAATACAACGCAATGTTCACTTATTCAGCATTCTTATTATGTATTTTGTCAATGGTTGTGTTTGTCTCAGTTTTAGAACTGTGCTGAGCACAGAGTCAATAGTTGCTATTAATTCCGTTTGGTATCCAGACTTCATGGTTTGTTTCTGTCTTTGGCTATTGGAAATCTTTTAATAAGGAACCCCCCCTAGTCTAATAAGCTCCCCTCCCCCTTAATCTAATAAAAGGCGCTCAAAGAGCCGCGCATGTGGTCACTCCAATTTTCACAACTATTGTCGTTTCTTAGACCAAGTAAAAAGAGAATTAGATGTTTCTCGTCCCCGCCCGCTTCCTTTTTTGCTGCCGCCTCCTTTGGAAAAATTCCGAAAACTGTCAATAACGGAAGCACCTTATCCTGTATATTAGATGGGAGTGAGTAGCTTACAAACTTGATATGAAGCTATGTCTAGTATCCAAGAATTTTTTTCTTTATTTTATCCAGGAGGAATCTAGACTAGGAGGATATCGATAGTGATATCTGGGGCTTATTTTCTTTTGAAGGCACTTGAATGGACTTGTTTTCGAGATGGGCTTATTTTCGAGGCGATTCCAAAGAGAAAATGTATGTGAATTTTTGGTACGATTCGCTCGTCAGTTGGGCTTATTATTGAGATGGGTTTCTTTTCGAGATTTTGTGGTTTTCGAGGCTTTATGGTATCGCTGGACGATTTGTTTAGGATTTTGGCTATTCAGTTACCAACTCACGGTGAATTGTAAGTTACTGACCACCGACAGCTGCCATTGTAAGCTTAGGCATCCCACGATATACTCATACGATACTGTGGATAGACCAGCTGGTTAACAGGTTACATTTCCCAAAGGGCACAACGAGTAAAATATTGTTCCATTATACAATATTGTCTAGGCTCTTGATGTAACAACATGCTTGTGAGCATTTGGAGCTTGTGATCGATTGTGATTTGTTGGCATTTTATTTCCGTGAGAGTCGGAAGCCATCGAACGTGACGTCCGCCATATTGAATTTGCCGCAACGCATTATGGGTCGTGTTACACTCTTGCTTGCTTGCAATCTTGCTTGCTTACAGACCCGCCAACATAGTGGTACACTCCGTCTTATAAGACGGGAGTGACCACAAAAAGCCCCCCCTCCTCCCTTACTCTAATAAGCCCCCCGTCTGGAAAGTCTAAAAACAAACAAGCCCCCGGGGGGAACGTTTACTGTTTTTACTGTTTACGGTTTTTACAGCGTTTACGGTAATTGGTGTTCGAAACAATCAGACCCAGGTTAACTACAATCGATTAATCAGCCAATCAGATTTAAGGATAACTACGTGCATCATGTTACATGTTTTTCTACCCTAGATCTCTTCAAGTAAATTTATCAGATAGAGTTTTCCAGCCCTCCAAACTGTTTTAATGACAGGTATGGTTATCGCAAAAGTTGACCAATTAGTTGCAATAATACCTGACCAGGCCGTTTATCAAAGAGGTTATTTTTCCAAGGCTGGCAACAGCAGCAGTTGTCCACACAAAGCGCTTCGGGTTCAGCATTGCACTCAGTCGACGCGACAGCTGCTCGTCACAACTCAACGGTTCCATCGTTAAAAGCTGAGTTGGAAAATAAAGAAGTTTAGTGTCTAAGCCTTTCAGCTAGTTTACCTACATCTACGTTAATAACGAAAGTATTCGGAATAAATTTTCGGACAAAGAAAAAGGTCCGAAAGTTTAATCATCTTCGGAACATAAAAGTGTCCGAAAATTTTGAACTATAGTTTAGCTTTAATCGCAAGTTTGGAAGCCTGGTGTTGTCTGGAACCCGCACTGATAGACTCAAAGTACAACTCGGGTTCATCATCTTTTAAGACAACAACAGGTTCCTTGACAAGTTCCTCCTCTGGATTTGTCTCAACTGTTTCACTACCCTTGGTGTGTTCGGCGTCTCGTAGTTCCCCTCGATTAATTCACAAGGCACGAACACACTTCCTCTTCTCTTCTTAGATGGTTTTGTTGGTATTGTTTGCAAGCCAGATGAGTTTTATTGACAAATTTAAAAAACACTTTAAAGTACTTTTGTAGAAAACTACAAAAGATGAAAAGAAAATGCCTTAAACATATACGTAGTACACCAATTTCTATATCTCTTGATTCAAATAACTTTTTTTTCTAAGACCTACTTTATCTTCAACAAATCATAATTTTTTACAAGACCGAACATTCAAACACTAAGCTCGTTTTAGTTTTCAAACCACATTTACTTACGTTTATAGTCTCTGTCATCTGTGCTTCTGTATTTAAATGAAAAAGGAAAAGGCAGTTAAACTACGTGAAAAACTGCAATATTTACAGAAGGAAACGGCATCACACTGTACCACTATGTGCTAAAGCAATTTCCTTAGATTTTCTGTTTACAAAATGTTGTCTAGTCTTTTGGAATTTAAACTCCTGTTACTCTATATTGTTTTTTTTGAGAGATTTGAAATGGCGAAGAGTCATGGTGCGAAACTCTATTACTACAGTACAAACCAATAAACTACTTCGTGTATGCGAAATATTTGGAGGAGAAAGGTCTCTAAAGGTGGGGTTACACGATCCAACTTTTAGCGCGACTTAAAAGTTGGCGTGACATGTTACACGTCTGACTTTCTCAAAATTCGTCATTTTGTGTTAAAAGTTTTTGAAACCATTTCAAAAACTCATAACGCGTTACCGAGCAAAACGTTGCGCGAAAAGTCGGCTGCGGTACCATGTTAGAGGACTGTCAATTTTTAACCCAAGGTCGCGCTAAAAGTTGGATCGAATAACACCACCTTAAAACAATCAAAAACAAACCTGAATTATGGATCGGAAAGCACACAAGAGAAATATAAATAAAAAAATTACTCTGACTTATAAACTATCCATAAATTTTAAAAGCATTTGATTTTCAACAAACTCAATGGATACCTGTGTTAATCATATTGGATATTTGCCCAGAAGTTGCAATCGATGCCTGGATTTCAGCTGGGTACTGTCTGTATGATAAAAAACAAAATGGTGTGAGTGCCACACCTCCACATTAGTACCAAAGGCTCAAATATCACAACACTGGTCGAACACGTGGTTTCATACATGAGAAAAGAGACTACAACTAAGCTGACTTGGCTAGACTTGAAAAAATAACTATTGCAACTGTACAGTTAGTTATTGTTCTCTTCTGTCCTCCACTCCCTTGTGGCCACCCATGTCTTCTGAACCTCAGGGTTTAGCATGCGGGTAACAAAGTGAGTTGAAGAAGTGTGTTAAATAAATGTACTGATCCTTAGTGGAACTAAATTTTTCTTGACAACTGGATTATTTGTTTACCACAAGTCAAATATCAATAACTGGAAAACGGTGGTACTTATAAATACAACTCAGTGTGATTAATAAGGTAGACAGCTGGTTGCAAAGTTTTCATAAGATGTCCAAAATTGAAGCCCCAAAGCGAGAGGAGAGGTACCTGCTTTTACTGACAAAAAAGGAAACGAATGCTCAAAGGTTCTTTACCGATAGAGACTCCATACTGTTAGAGACTTTTAGATTCGACAATGAGTTCGAGTACAAGTGCGATTTTTTTCCATTCGTCATGCTGCATGCGCCGAAATTTCGAAGAAATCACGCAATCTCGCTATGTTGCAATTATCTGGTAGTCAACATGCCAAGTTTTGTTGCAAATCTCGTTGTAAACAAGACAACGACAACGAGATGGCGTGATTTCTTTGCAACTTCTAGCACGCACGGTATGACGAATGGGAAAAAATTGTAGTCGTACTTGTATTCGTTGTCGAATCATAAGGCCTTATTCTATTTCTAAGCATTGTAATTAGATGTCGATGAAAGCTACAGTTCTCTGCTTTGGGGTTAAATTTTCGGGTTGACCTGTTCACCGGGCCGAGGTGCAGATTGTGGGTGACACCAGTAAAGTTCATCAACAGTTCCTCCCCCCTCACCTCCCCCCTGTTGACTGACCTTCTAGTTATCAGCTGTCCCAGGCTGCTTTTGACATTCAACTCAGCCGCTGATTGGTTGAGACACTTGATGTACTGGTTTATTATAACCTCATAGGCGACATGGCTACAGTATGAACATGAAAACATTTTTCTTAAAAATGATGTACACACGCATCCATGTGTTAGTAATACTGAAAAACACACGCTTCCGTGCTTCAACCACTGTTACTGATCATGATAATGTAAGGAAAAGTATGAAAGGATTTTTTGATCCAATCATGTTTTCTCACTACCAATTACCTTGATTTTTGAGTTTCATGCAAGGAAAACTTATAGGTTGATAACATACTGGGGCTAAAAGTTTTCTTTGGTCAACTTTCATTTTCTGATTAGCAAATGCCTTGATTTGTATGTGTTATTTAAGAAGAAGTTAAGCATTGATAAACTAAGTGAAGATGTACACAACAAATGGTGGTGAGATTGATTCTCTGTTGAAACAAACCTGCATTTTAAATCCACATCATCCAGCAGTGGTGTGAACTGAAGCAAATGCTCAAAGGCTTTTACTGCCATGGCATGTTCGGGAGTGCCAGAAGTAGGGAAGCGACTCTCTAGAATGCTTATAGACCGTGGTAGCTGTAGCAGATAAAATGTGCACAGAAAGGCAGGTAAACAGAAAGGTACAGTGAGCTAAGTGGTTTTTGGAAGGCAATAAACATGAAGATAGAGTTAAGATAGAGAATGTGATAGCTAATAAGGCCAAAAGATTGATTAGTAGATAGCTGGGTAGATAGAAATATAAGTAGGTAAGCAAGGTAGGTAAATAAAGACAAGCCGTAGGTAGAAATATATATGATAAGGTAGATAGTAAGGGCATAACATAAATTAATCTATTATTATATTAGTTTCAGTTTTTTTTTCTGCCAGAATTTACAGTTATAGAAAAAAAAAATATATATTTATATATAAAATTATGTGGCGAGGAAGCTCACAAGAAACCATGAGGGCTTTTGATTGTGAATTCCCTCTGTATAATAGTTAAACTACAAGATTTACTTACAGGACCATATCAGATTGGAAATATATGAAATGCATTTGATTTTCTAGTGTTATACAATGAATCTGATTTTTTATCAAAAACATTTCATTGAATATTCCAGGAACTAAACCTTTCTTAAATAAGTACATGAATTTTCCTAATTGAAAAATAAAGATATCAGTAAATCGCAGTATTTGCAGTTCTTTGAATAAAAATTAAGGTATTTGTGTGCCAGGTAGGATTAATATAAATAGGTCAATAGACAAGTAGGTAATTACAGAAAGGTAGACACTAGATAGTATCCAGGTTTAAGTTCATAAGAAGGTAATTGACAATTACACAAGAGTAGTAAGAGGATAAATCTAAATGAATACACAGTTGAAGGTAAAGTTACAAGCAGGTAGATAAGTTTATACATAACATGATTGTAAGTTGATAGTTAGGTTGAAAAGTTGGGAAATATATATATTTAGGAACAAGCACACGACATGAGTACTTACTTTGACAAACAAGAAACCACACCATAGCGCTTCTTTGGCTGTATCGGGAACTTCTAATACACCGTTGAGTGAGCATCGGATCACCTCGATATATAACTGCTGACGTGTAAGATTCTGGAGGAAAAAAATTACCATGAAAAGAGTTTCTACTACTGATTGCAATTCATTTTTGTTTCACCATGAATTTTTGTAAACAAACGTACCTCCAAGAGTTCAAATGCTATCACTAGTTTTTAGAGTGTTTTAAAATATCATGATTTCTAGAGTGGACCCAAGATTTAGGTGAGGGCGATACAACACTCGAAATAGTTCTTAGCTTATTGTAGGCACAATCTTCTACTCTGTACTCATATCCATGGTGAAAATTTTAAAAGTTGACATGCATGGCATCATTGGTGGTCCTGAAACAGCTTTTCACAAGCTTCAGTGTGCTGGCCTTTTATCATATGCAAGGAATTGAAACAAATGCTCATGCTTCTAGTAGCTCTTTTTTTATTTTCATGCCATTTCTAAAAGGAAGAAAAAATGAAACGAAACTAAAATATAAAGTAAATCACTAGAGGTAAAGGGGGGTTCAGTTGGACCCCAACCCCCATCCTTAGAGGTAAAGGGGGGTTCAGTTGAACCCCATCCCCCATCAATAGAGGTAAAGGGGTGTTCAGTTGAACCCCATCCCCCCTCCCTTAAACCACCTCAAGATTTTGACTATGAACCTTAGTCTCAGTGTTTTTGTTTTTCTACAACCTAAAATCCCATCCAAGGACCATTTAAGCCATTAGTTTTTTCAGTAGCAGAGCCAGCCATTTAGCAACAAGTTGTGCACAACCAACCTGTGATCTCTGCAGTGTGCTAAGAAGTTCTGCTGTGTCTTCAGGTGTGTCCTCTGGGTACACGCACGCCTACAGAAGAAGCAACAAATCATATTTGTGTAAAGGATGCATAAAAAATGCCAACTGAAATAAGTTGAAATATCAAAAATGGTAATACAAAGTTAACATACTTGTAGTTTAAAAACAAACATTTTTTACTTATAAAGTCATCTTCAGGTAAACAGTTATTGATCGAAGTACAACTGAGTTGTCTACATCCTGGTTAGATAAGTGATGATGTTTGCATCAAATGGTAATGAATCAGTATTTTACATTCAGGTGTGGCAGGCTGGAGTGTTTGATCCTTTTAGTTCCAGCTACTTTATCAACATCTAGCTTCTCTTTACACTACTCAGCACTTCAAAGTAAGGCGTCTGGTAATGAGAAAATGGGAATTGACTAAAAAAGGATGCCATGCTTGGTTTTCAATGATGCAGAAATGCATTTTGAAGCATGTTGAATTACATAATTTCATAGATTAAATTACTATGCCATGAGTGACATTCTATCATGTGTAATAAGTACTGACGTATACATTCAATTGCCATATTAGTTTTTTGCTGAAACCAGAAATAAATTTATGAAAGGTCAGTCTGCTTACAGTAAGGTTGAGTTGCTCCTAAGTTAAATGTAGTAATCAACTGGGAAAAGATCACTTAAGTCAAGTTGAGCAATTTGTGCAAAAGAAGCCCAGAAGTAGATTTACCTGTATCTGTGTCATCATATGCACAGCAGCATTTGGAACTTGTCCGGGGTTGCGCTCTACAGAACCATTTAGCGAATTGAGACCAAGAAACCTGTTGAGCATACAAAGCCTTACCACAAAATATTGACTAGATGTTTCCCGAAGCATAGGAAACACACCTTAGTTTGCATTTCTAGACTTCTAACAGACAGTCAAAAGGAGTGATGTGACTATTTTAAACTGTTGCAGAGCTCTGTCTTTTACGTACAAATTGACAATGAAATCAAACCAACGTGGAAACTTGACAATAAAGCAATAATCCACCTTTTCATATTATAACTAAGATTGGTTTCTAACACATTTTAGAAATCTATATTTTCAAACATTTATAAAAGTTATTCTTTAATATCATTTTTTTGTTCAACAATTTAAAATTAATTTAACTGGAATAACTAAATAAATATGTGAAAATCACCTATCAGTCAGTCTGTAAACACTGGTGCCACAACAACTGTTCATGCTCAAAACTTTTAAAATAATGACAGAATAGAAAAATCTTTGAGGTCTGGTACACTATATAACCATGCCGTGTCTCAATTTTAATTTATCTCTACTTTAAAAGAGAAATTTCTACTCTAAAGGAGACCTAATGTGGATGGAAATGCCACATGACTCATAAACTCGCCTGCTGATGTCAACCATAATCAGATTGTAAAACCTCTGAACTAGATCAGTCACTCCATCCCCAGCAGCCTTGCACATACTGATGAGTCTGTTCAGTTCAAACTGAAAGTTTCTTTCCAACTCAACAGCAACAGCTACAGTCCAAACAAAACATAACACATAGCTAGTTCATAATTGTTCATGTATACTACCTTAAGCTTATGGAGCTGATTTATTTGAAGCATGTATTCTTAGAGACGGCTGTCTATAAATTTTGGGTAGAAAAAGAGAAAGCATTACTCATTGTTCCAAATTAAAACACCCTCACTGAAATACAAAAGAGGAAATGACTTCTTTCCAGCAATCAAAGGAAAATTAATCTGACTTTCACATAATAAGAACAATCAATGATGACTTGCTAAACAGAGCTTTATAAGTTAGAATTTTTACAGAAATCAGCTTTTCTCTTGTCTCCCATTATTCTAAGTTCTGAGTGAAAGTAAAATGTCAGGAAATGAAAAGATGAGTGCCTTACAAACTGGGCTAACCAGGGGAATTGTATTCAAAATACAAAATAATTATTTGTTGTAACCATCTTTGTAGTGAGAGTAGGTATTATTCAATTTCATCATTAGAGTAAATATTATCTATTGTCATCACCCACCTATTGGGCACATTTCTTGTTAGTATTATCATCGCCTAAGTGAGAGTAGATATCATTTGTTGTCATCATTGCATTAAGTGCTGCACTCATCCTTACCTTGGTCTTCCATCTTTCCCACAATTATGAGACTTCTAAATGATGCATTTCCAATCACTAGCGAGAAGACTTCACGGCACTTTGTTATGTTGGCCAAATAAGCATTCAGATGAGGGTTGCCGGGCACCCGACATTCCTAGGAAAACTCTCTGTCAGACAAGCATTCTGACATACACAGAGTAAGAATACATGTACAGATACTACCACCAAACCAGCAGGTCTAGGAAACCCAGTGTAGGCTTTCTAAATAATTCTCATAAGTTTTTCATATTTTCATAGTATAGTATAACTGACTAAGTTCACTGAGTAAAACTGTATGTGGGTGTACAAATAAGTGATGAGTCAGTGAAATATGTAAAATAATATAGTGTCTTACTTCACCTTACAGTAACATCCAGCTTTATTAGGCACCTCTTTAGGGGGCGTGGCCAGTGCTACCAAAATAGAACACAGGCTACTACATTTTCAGAACTTGTGGTGACCTGGCTACCAATACATTGTGTAGAACCTTTGCCACTGATTAGTTAAGAGTTAGTGTTTCTAATCTGTTTAATCATGTTAGTTACTTACTTACCTCAATTGCCTTATTGAGAAGCCTTATAACTGTGATTAGCAGCCAATACACAATCTTTAACAGTGATAGCGACAGCTGAAGACATTCACTTTCATTCTCAGGACAGCTGCAGTGGAGCAAAGAGAAACAGCTTGCTCTTAGAATCTTCATAAATTTAAATCCAACCACTTTTGAAGGGAGAGTGGAAAGAAAAAACTTCATTTTTAGTTGATAAAATTGGATGACTTTGAGTGTTCCAAAAGCAACAGCTCAATTTGTGAGTACATGGAATTGCATAATTATATAAAAATACATTCTGTTTTGAGTATAGGCTAACAAATGAATTTTTCTCTGATGAAGGGCTAACACTAAAACATCAGGGCCCGGATGTACGAACCTGAATAAGCTATCTGCTGGATAAAAGCTAATGGTTGTCACTAATAAATCAAAGATCGTTTAAAATAGAAAGCACTTATCCAACCAATAGCTTTTCAAGGCTTCATGCAACCAGGCCAAGCCCCCTAAAATTTCAAGCAGTGAAGAATAATATTTTAACTAAGAATTTTTTAGTACACTACAGAAAAAAGTATCTGATTATGACATTAAAATAGTAATGAAAGATGGTGTACATAAAAATCTCTCTGAATGTAGGAGCACCTTGAATCAAATGTTGATTTCAAAATTTTTCTGGGGTGAATGTCTTGCCTGTATCTATCTACTGTACATAGGTGAACTGCTTTGCATACATTGTCAGTTCTCTGGGCTTACAAACACAAATTTCAGTTTTCTTAACAACATAATATATTAAGTCCTCTTTTTAGAGAATTGATATCCAAGACCTTCACTTACCTGATGTTGGGAGTGAGGGCCAACAAAAGGTCCAGCAGAGATGACAGGCATGTGTGCTTGGTGACATTCTGGAACTAAATACAGGTTTTTTTCAAAATTTGCTGTCACTAAACAACTGACTGTAAAGATCTTAAAGAACATCAAGGATTTAATTAGGAATCCTCTTGAACTACAATTAAAGTACCCTTTTGTTTTTCATATATAAAAAATTATAATTCAAAAGAAAAAAGGGTATTAGTGTTAATTAAAGTATACCTGATGAAAGCAAATGAAGCAGCAGAGTAGGGCACAAACCATGATCATGATTAATAATATTCACAGTATCACATCATTGTTAGTATTATCATCATGATTATTAAACTGTTATCCTATGTTTTTACTCTCTTTTTTTATTGGTAAACTTTGTCATAAAAATTTCATCTACTATTATTACAGCTGTCAACATTAATTATCATTATTATACCTGGTGAACTGCAGACAAGGCAGCAGAGTAGGGCACTAACTGAAAGAACAGAAACGGTATTAATACAACCTATCAACTCTCAACATTCTGTCACTGCATGATCTCTACCAAATGTTATTAAAAAAACAACTGACAATGATACTGAATCTGTTACACATCACTAAAAATTAACTGTGTCAAATAGAAAAGACTCTGAATTCAAACCACTTTAATTTCAATTTCATTAAGTACTGCAAAGCAAGCTACATGTAAATAGTACACAACTTGTTTTTTAAATACTTGATAATAATATTTCTATGTTTTAACTTATGGCTACACAAATTAAAGTCTTGATTAATCATTACAACATAAATACCAACATCTAGAATAAGAAAAACTAAACAAATTGCCATAACATAAACAGCACAACTTATACATACTAACCTAAATGCTCTAATAAGCCCCCTCTCTCTAATAAGTTCCCAAACTAGAGCTTCAATATTAAAATAAGCCCCTTCTCTTTTAAGCCCCCCCCCCTTAGCATTCCATTGTTAAGACAATGAAGCAAAAAAAAAACATCCTGTATCGAAAACACATTTTGTCAATGGTTAAATATCTTCGTATATTTTTGAAAAGTGTTGGTTAAAATGCCAGAGGAACACAAAGTTACTAGTTGCTATCAAACATGTTTGGTAATTGGACGACATGCTATGTTTCTGTCTTTGGCTAATGACAGTTTTTAAATAAGTCCCCTGTCTCTAATACTGTTAGCCCCCCTCTCTAACAAGCCCCCTATCTGCAAGGTCCAAAACTAAACATGGTAAGCCCCCCCAGGTGCTTATTAGAGAGTTAACAGTATATTATTACTAGATGCAATCCAGACTATAATCTGATTGGCTACTCTGCAGAAGGCTGGGTTTTCTTATAACACCTGCGGGTGTAACAGAGTCTTAACTCTTTTGTTATCACTTTATGTTTCACTTTATCTATAACAATTTCTAACTATACTTGAAAAACTAGATATAATAGATAACTTATTAACTTTATATTAATTGGTCTCTACCAAGAAATGTCAGATCTGGGTCTTGTGGTATGAGTTTATAATTATTCAAAGATTATAGAATAATAAAGATAAAATACACACGTGTTTCCACAGGGAAGAGCTGTGTGACAGGCCACCCTACCTTTGTTGTTACACTGTGCTTGAGATAGGACAGAATAAGCTTGCCAGGAGTACTACCAAACGTGGCTTGCTGAACAAGACAATCTGGATGTTTAAACATAAGAGAACAATTTTTTTAGAATATTTACTCACATCATAAAAGAGCGGTTGGGTTACAGTATCAAACCTCTTTTTGAAATACAAAGTGAAAGAACTCTATAAGTCCGAAATCGAGTAAAATCAAACACGTGAAAAAGTTAAAAAGAAGCAAACAAAAGGGAGACCAAAGTTTAGAAAGCGCAGTTTTTCTCGCGGTTCATAAACATTTTGGCCCTAAACGTACTATTTGTTAACTGCCGGAAGTTGTCTTTAGGATTAAAAAGATCGATCACTGATTTTTAATGAAGTTACTACGAATCAAAGCATACGCAACAAAATACGCTATTTAACAGTTTGTTTTGCCTTCTAAAATATATATTTTTTTATGTACCTAATATAAAATAATTCTTAAGTATGAGATTTTCCAAGGCTACGTATAAGGTGTAAACACGCTGGCTAAATATTAGAATACACGTCCACGAATGTTCAATGTTTCGTGTGGGAGATTTGCCTAAAGTAAAATTATAAATTGACAGATATCAAACACAAATCAGCCATGTGAGATTTTGTTTGAAGTCCTGTCAGTGCCAAGGATCAAAGAATATTGCCAACGTCTATCTGACAACAACTTTTCAAAAGCATCAATAAATGCTGACCACTGTCAGTTGATGAGCGAATAGCTTACCTGCAAGAGCCTTTATTTCCTCTGTGTTGGATTCCTTGACACTCTTTTTTATTTCGACAAGCCACTCTAAAGGACTCCATCTCTCTCTCCAAGCCTGGAGTAAGATCGCTGTGGCCGCCATCTTGATCTTCTATAACCCCTACGTCGTGTATGCCTGACTAAGACTCACCCGATTGCATCGTTCCCAGGTCTTACTTTTCTTATTCAGATCAATGGTTTTTTTTTTTCTTTTAGCGCCAAAAAGGGAGAATGGAGAAAGAGGAGCCTCGCGGCTCGCTATGACTTGATAACTGCTAACTAGCGTCTAAACGAAAATTAAAGAGGTAAAACTTTAATTTTAGTGTTGCTTGCAGAGTTTAGTCACTAACCACTTTGCAAGGTTTTTCATTTCAGTGTTATTATAGTCACTATAGCTACAAACTGCCTGACACTCAACTGGACTCTGCCTGTATCCCCAGAAGCTAGCAGACCGATGAGCTAAAACTGATGTCCCTCTCTTTGTTCTGTCACTGGTAAACTGTTTAAACGGCTCTATAGCGGCTGAACCTCATGAACTAATCCCTTTCAACACTAATTATAATAACATAATAATGGTAACAACAACAACAACAACAATAATAATAATGATGATAATAATAATAATAATAATAATAATAATAATAACAATAGAAATAATGATAAAAATTAATTGATGATAAAACAAGGCTTTATAAAAAGCGCTCATTAGCTTGCATGTGAACGTCAGGCAATTCCCGCCTAAAACTAAAGAGCGCGTGCGCAAGGCGTTCGCCCTTTTTTTTTGCCGCCAATGCAAATTTGGGTCAGAAAATGTTGGTTGTGCAATCTGGATGGGAAGAAAGTACGATCGTGACAGAAAAGAAAAGGAAAAACGCAGAGAGACAAGTCACAAGTTAAAGGCAAAATCAAGACCCAAACTGAACTCATAAAAGGTAAATGCTGTGCTTCTAAATTAGTTTTAGATAGTTACGTCGATAAAATCGCTTTAAATTTATGGGCTTTATGAGTCACTTGTTTGTCTCGCCGACATTCTAAGCCTGATTCAATATCGATAATTACGCTATAAAATGATGTGTTTTATATGAGAACTTCTATCCGAATGTAAAAAGGTCATATCTTTTGTTTTGACAAAATATTCGCTTTTAGTTCTTACCGGCAGTTCTTTTGCTGGTGTTAAAATGTTAGTACAAAAATTGATGCTTTTACAATTTTTCAGACTCTGTGCGAATTAGATAATTAGATAATTTGAAAAAATAACTGCGGTCCCATGCAGCGTTCGTCTCTTGGTACATGCTTTTTGTATAAGAATCAGTAAATTCGGCCGCGGCTCATTGTTCTTTTAAGAACAACAATTAAAATTGTTTTGACTTTTGGCTATTCGAAAAATTTTTCTTATTTCTACTTATGCATGGTTTATTAAAATCGATTAAAAAAAACTAAGCCAAACGGGTGTTGCACTACATGAATGTATTCAGGAAAATGAATTGTAACTAATAAACGTCGTGTAGAGTGTACATAATTTGATCCAATGGTGTGTAGTGGAAGAACATGCAGCCGTAAATAGTCATACTTGGCGGAGTCGACTTTGAGCTTGCTAATTGGTTATGTGGTAATAGTGTGAAGAATCAATGCGCAAATTTCACCTAAGTAATTTCATTCTATGAAAAATGAGCCAGTTTCGTTATGAATATACAGCACTGTGGCACTTGATGTTAGAAGTTTTTTTATCAGGATTTTTGAGTTTACTCAACAAAGTTTTTGTTGCAAAATGCATTTCTGTAGAAGCAGAACTGAACTTACTTGCTTCCATCAGCAGAAACCACTGCATGGCCCACCAGTGCCAATCAGTATATATACATCTTGTAAAACAGATAAATTCAAAAGGTTTCTTGTTGTATCTGCGGTAAGAGATTATTTTAATTTTATCAGTGTGACTTATAGGGGATTTTGGTTTTACACGGCTGCATATCTTATACTGGTTTCTGCATAACTCTGTCAGTTCAGCTTTTGCGATCTATTACACATTTATTAACTGTTCTTATGTTTTCATAAACACGGTACTTTTCCCCAAGCCTTGTGTTGATATTTCTGTTTTGAATTTTGACACATCGCAAGTAAGCTTACTTAACTCGTTCAACGTTTTGTGTTGAAAAACGCAAAAATTTGCATTAGAATTGCGGTTGACTTTTTAAACATTTAAGGAAAGTCATCGGTTTCAAGAGAGAGCAAATTCTGCTCACTTATGTTTACTGAATAGTTAATTCTCTATGAAGTTAAGTACTCTACTTACACAAAGCTAATTTCACGTGAACCTGCACTAGTGTTATATCGAAAGAGATAAACAAGATAAGATTGACAAAACTCATTATCAAGCGCGAGAGACTCTACTTATGATACGTTTTTTTTGTCTATTCTAGCCAGTTCTGACATGATGTGCTATGAAGCATTTCATTGTTTCTTTTCTCGGCCGTTCCGTTGATCGCCTGTATGAGTTTTCCCACGTCATTCATGAGGGCAGGTTAGTCTTTGATCAATATTTGATAAGATTGAGCCCCAATATATAAACTGGGTCACAGAAAACTCAAGGGTCTCATGATATGACACACCCTTCTAATTACTCAATGCGAAAATAGATATTAATTAAAGCATACACTCAAATCTGAGCCGACTCAGCATCAATATACCGTACCAGCAGTATTGGTACCAACTGATCTTATCATTTAACTCATTAGAACGAAAGTTACTTCAAATTCTAACACTATAAATACTGTCACAGCATTATTTCAACTGTAAATTCTCCATTCAGTCCAAGAACCAGATGACTTTAACCGAGCTTCATTGTTTCTACATCATTTGTAACTGCTACAGCTTATACTCATTCATATATTTGCACAACGATTGCTGTTGTTGCCAGAACAATAAGCCAACACAATTAATGTTTGAATAAATCATCAAAGCATTCAAAATCAATACTTAAATATTGGTCTCATTGCGGCAATGCGCTGGAATTTGAATCTGTTTTGTCTTATAACTATAGTTCTGTTCAGGTGAAAAAAGCGAAACGTATCATATACCTGAACGAGAATTTGCTTAGCGATGGATTTCAATGGAATCTAAAATCCAGCCTTTTCTTTTACACTATTCATCCGAAGCTATGTACAGCTTTCAAAAACAGAGCTAAACTGAGCTGCGCGCGGCCCATCAGACTCGTTCTTGCATGGCCTCAGTTCCTGTAAGGCTAAGCCGACGATTGAGAGAGGTTACTTACCCCCTTGCAGAAGCGGTAATCATTAATACAGCTGGTCAGACTGGCTCAGGTTGGCTCAGCATTACGGCCCTAGAGTTATCAGTCACTGAACACACAAATCGCTCGGCCGCTGAGCCGCCGACAAAAATTAGGTTTTCTAGATAATGAGTGGGTTGAAACGTCATTGCCGTAAAAAGTTTTGAACTTCTAGAAAACTACTAAGCTACTGGATCTGAAGAACTTTGTGATGTCTTACTGACTGAATTAAAGATGTACAGTATAGATATAAAACGAAGAAGCGTACATACTAAGTAATTAGACTTCAACTAAGTTTCTTACTTCCGACTAAAGACTACTTAGAATTTTCTTTTTTTGTTTGATTTGTCGTCTCGATAAATTAAACCAGAGTTAGAATTCAATCGCTGTCCATGTCCATATAACTCAAAGGACTGCAGGCATCTATGAAAGGCTCTGGCCCTTTGTTTGATTGTTTTAGTTTCATTTTAAAGCTGCGGGCTGGTTGAATTTGAGGATTATGTACATTACAGATGTATACGCAAATGTCAGTACTGAACACGAGTAAAATCGAATCTGCTTGCTCGAAAAAACAAATGTGTTGCAGTATTTTCTGATACATATAATTATAAGATAGAAGCAATATTTGTTAGCAGGCCATAATAAAGCACTTGAACATGCTTTTGACTGATCGAGAATGATATTAAACAATTAACTACATGCCTCGGGTGAAGAAAACGTATTTATGCAGCTGTCGAAACAAAATTATCACATGGCAAGTTAAGAGTAACATGTGAAATAAACTAAAAGGGGGTTTACCTACAAGTACTTAGAACAACATTTCAAAGTACGAAATGGTTCTAGTGGCTTGTGGAACACTCAGTTTACTGAAACAGCTTGCGTATGCAAATCAATTAATGCCTCTACTCTAAAGCTGTGTTCAAGCTGTGTAGTTATGGCGTTAGTGGTTTCTTTTAGTCAATTATTTTTTACTTTAATGTGTATCAACAGGTGTCGATTAATGAAGACTGATCAAACCCGAGACTCCAGAGATATAAAGCACCTAATTAGTAGTTGTAGTTGTAAGGAACATGTAGTTTACATGAGCGTTTAATCACAATAACAGTTTCATGTATCGCATTGATTATTGTGTTTGAAAAGGCGATACAAAGCATATTTTGAGACGCTGCACTCGTTAAAATAAAGCAAGAAAGTTGAAAGAAGAATCACTGAAACGGGACCGTGGCGTAGCGTATTATTTAGGAAAGTGACCGTGTATTAAGGAAAGTGACCGTGTATTAGTGAAAGGGACCGTGTATTAAGGAAAGTGACCGTGTATTAAGGAAAGTGACCGTGTATTAAGGAAAGGAATCGTGTATTAAGGAAAGTGATCGTGTATTAAGGAAAGTGACCGTGTATTAGGGAAAGGGACCGTGTATTAAGAAAAGTGACCGTGAATTAGTGAAAGGGACCGTGTATTAAGGAAAGTGACCGTGTATTAGGGAAAGGGACCGTGTATTAAGGAAAGTCATCGTGCCGGTAGCGTCCTAAGGAAAGCGATAGAGAAACGGAAGTATGTTAAACACATTCTTGATGAACCACTTCGGCTACTCAATGGAAACCTTTTACACCCTATCAATATCAGTTTTTGTTCTTCTCTCACAGTCACAGGTCGATATCCTTTACGCAGGGGAAACCCACACCTATCTTTTCCTGTCATTCAAGCAATAATTAGCCAATGAGATACCAATATATGTCTCTCTGTTGAATACACGGGAGCTATTATAAAATCGTTCGGTTAGAACCAAGCGTTTTCAGGTTGAAAGAATGAGCGATTAAAAGTAATAATAAAAGAAAGATATACACTCTTTTGCAGTTATCCGCCGTTGAAAACACCAGTTTTGAATCAATATGACACGGTCATAATTAGCGATTGAATAATTCATGATCGGACCGGCATAAAGCACACGACTGCCACGAGGCAACAATAATAACCGAAAGTTTATGGTATTGCATTGTCTTTAAGGGAATAAAAGGAAACATAAGGAAGTGTTCATTCATTTATGTTTAGCAGCGGGACGAGGAGAAACTGATCAATATATTCACAGTAGAATCTATAAAGCGCTCTCAAAAAAGAAATAAGTTGGCCTTTCTAAAAACGAATTGGATTTGCAAGATTCAATATGGAAAAGTCAACTATTTATTATGAATTTTGCGACCAAGAGGGAACCTGTGAGAGGTTTAAACAAATGGATGTCTTTCGACAGCAGGGAACGTTTTGTGATGTGGTTCTCTCTACTGAAGACGGCCAAGATTTCGACGCACATCGCTTAGTGTTGGCTTCATCAAGTGCCTATTTCAGAGCCATGTTTCTGACGGATATGAAAGAAAGCCAACAGAAATGTATTACAATTCGGGGAGTTTCGTCAAGCTCCCTGAGAGCGCTGATTGACTATGCGTACAGTTCCAAAATCAGAGTTAGTGTAGACAATGTTGAGAATATTTTGACGGCCGCGAGTATGTTACAATTCATTCGAGTCGAGGAAGCGTGTTATGATTTTCTGAGCAACAACATTGAAGTAAGTAACTGTATCGATGTGTGGAATCTGTCGGAGCTTCATGAATGCTCTGAGCTCATGGATCGTGCCGAGGCTTACATTCGGGGCAACTTCACTTTGATCGTAAAAAATCCTGACTATTTTTATCTTTCGCCCAAACAATTAACAAAACTTCTATGCCACGACAAGCTCAACGTACCCTCGGAGAGTTCTGTTTTTGGTGCAGTTATGTTATGGGTGAAGCATGATCTTTCGACTCGAAAACAATACCTAGCTCGATTCTTGGAGCATATTCGCTTGCCACTTCTTACAAGGAAGTTTTTGATTGACACTGTGGCTAAAGAGGAATTAGTAATGGGAGATTCAAAATGCCGCGAATATGTGATTGAGGCAATTGATTATCATTTAATCCCGGAGCGACGTACTAAAGCTTTAAGTCCCAGAACAATCCCAAGAGAGAAGTCGAGTCGCTGTTTATTCGTTGTTGGTGGCGAAGGTGAGTATTATGTTCTTGCATTGCACGAAAAAGCAAAAATAAACAATGATATTGGCCTGGGAAACAACAGAAATAACATTCCCTAGTTAGGTATGGTGTAAAACGTGGTTAAGAAGTTGTTTTTTGAAAGATGGTTTCGATCAAATCACGCTTATAAGCTCTCTTTTTCACGTAATGTTTTGAATGGTTTTGTTGAATTTAAATGTTGCAATCAAGATAAAAACAAGTCTTTGTTCGCTAAAAGCAAATAATATATCTGTACAGTGCATTCAGACGTCAGGACATTTTGAATGATAGCGATTTTAGCTCGCTAGAGAAGATTTGTATTTAGATTTTGAAAGTATTATCACTTTTACAAATCTTTTTTATAAATTAACGGGCGATGTACGATTTTTGACAACGCTAATTCTTCGAATAATAAGAGTTGCATTAATAGAATTAACAATAACAAAATTTTAAAAACACGAGGTAAATAATATGAATTTATATTGTTATTCTGTTAAAATATAAAGCATCAGATGCCTTGTGAGTTCTTTCTCGCGTGAAACTGAAACCAACAGTGTAGAAATTTCAACGAAACTTTTCAAACGGTTTCTTTCACTATTAAAGAAATACAAGCTAGAAAGCAATGAATATTAATGAGCCTGGTGGTTAAAGAAACATCCTGACGTACAGGACTGCCCCCCACCCTGTCTGTACCTTTTTGCTCCGTGATAACGTTAAACGCATCTATTCTTTCCCCCAACCCCTCCGTCGTTTCTGCCAGAGCTTATATAAATTGTGCTGCGCTTGTCTCCGACCATTTTGTGTCATTTCATTTCGAGTTTACTCGGGTACACCATTCCTTTCCCCACCCTGCCCGTCAGTACTTTTGTGCTCTGAGTTTATTTAGATTACATCATACCTGTCCACCCCTAACACCCACCCCC
>JAOBAT010073869.1:0-21144 GCA_026413305.1 Hydrozoanthus tunicans | reverse complement strand
CCAGTGGCAGTGCCCGTTTTCAAGGCCAGCAATTGGTCTTTCACATAACTCTCAGTGACATTAGGCATGTGAAACTTCTTATCACGGGGAAGCCTACTGTTGATGAATTTTTGAAGTTTGTCGAAGCTAGGCTTTGTCGCAGGTGAATTTATCTTAATCTGTTTGGGGATATTTGTAAAATAATTGAGAAACGATTCAGCAATCATTTGGGGGTTGTCGACTTCAACACCATTGACTTTAATGGACCTCGCAATGGCAGGTTTTTTACCCCGTCTAAGAATATCATTTATTGATTTCCACATCTTAGCAGGTTGGCCTTCACTATTTTCGATAGACGTCCTATAGAATTCGCGCTTGCTTCTGTTTATCTGCCACACTACCTCATTTCTAGCTTTGCGATAATTTTTCCACTCACTTGAATTGCGATCCGAGATTTTTGTTGCTTCCCGTAAAAGCTTATCCCGTGTTTTAATACAAGTTAAAATCTCAGGTGTCATCCAGGGTGGCTTGAAAGGAGACTGCGGGTAGCTTGTCTCCTTAATTTGCAGAATTTATTAGTGTTAGTCTAGTGTTTGCCCCAGGATTTCCCAGTCCATCTCCTCTCTTAGATCCTGGGACCAACATTAGACTGACACTAATAGCATACATAGTCACATATGTACATACCTGGTTTTGAAAAAGTAAGTAAAATTAACTCTCATCTGAACAGGGGCTAGCCTATATTAACATGCTATAAGAACAACAAAGCAATTTAAAATAAAATGGTAATGTTACTTCAATAAGATAAAACAGTTATTTACATCAGTTCAATAGAAAACAAGTAAAGTGATAAATTGAAAATAATAACAACAAAAAAATAAATGAAGCAAAATGGTCAGTCTGCATGTCAGTTGCTACATAATATGCAGTTCTAACAGTCAGATTTTAAGATTGTTGGACAGGTCATTCCACAAATTTGGTAGCAGATTTTTCAATAAATGTTTCTTGTATGTTACTGAATAAAGCCTGGGTATGTGGAAATCAGCCACTCTCAAGTTGTTGCCAGTGCTATTCACTGAGAACAAATCCCTGATGCTCTGAGGACACATGCCATGATTCACTTTGTCATCAAACTTGCATTATCTTGAAGTCTCCTCTAATTAAACTCGTCCTTGTTCGACAGTTTATCATTGTTATATGGATTCAAAATTCAATGCTTTTATAGGTAAATAAGTGAGGCTGATCAAATTTCATAAAAAATCATGTGTCTTTTGGTCTAAATTCAAAAATTCCTTCAGAATTTGTCAAAAAACAAGTGATTTTCTTTGAAATTTGACAAGGTTTCATTCGATTACCTTTTAATAATATAGCAGACAAATTATCATTTCCTTTTCTTCAGTTTTATAATCTTCTTGACTTTGTGCATGAAAATTCATTTTGTAAATACAACATCTTTATAATTTGTCTGCAATGTTATTTTTAGTGAAACTTATTTAAGTTTTTTGAATGAAAAACAACTTCAGTTTGGAGCAGAAAGTTACAACCTTTCACTTGTCAACAAATTTTGTTTGAAAATTTTTCTCACATTTCAGAACTTGTTCAATAAAGTACTTTTCATTCACAATACTCTGATACAAATCACTCTTAACAACAAAGATATCCTCGTAATCTTGTGGGTCAACACTTTGAAAGTGACCATTCTTCATGATTTGAACATCAACAATACTATTATCAGGACACCAAGCACGGAAGTTGTCTTCAAATATGATGTGTTGTACTGACAGATCACTAGGGTCAACAAGTAGCGGCTTCCCTGAAAGGTGAGTGTACCCGCCCTCTCTCCACCAGTTATAGTCGTCAGTGAATAGCTGAATTTCTGTGCACTGGCTAAAGTAAGTGCATATTTCTTTTGGATCACATGAAACCGTGCTGTTTGGAAACCTCACCGAGAGTCCATGGTGAGACCTTTTGATACTTCCTGGCACCATATTTAGAGGGCACTTATGAGTACTTGGAGGCGCTTCTGGAAAATCAGGATGCAGTCCGTTGACAAAAAGGTCCATAATGTCCAACACAACATGGCCATCTCCGCCAAAGGTGCGAAAAACTATGGTAAAATCTCTCTCTTCCTTCAACAAATAGCACACGAGGTGAAGAAACGAGGGAAGTACGCGATGATACTTTCTCTCGTCTTTACCAGTCGATAAAACTCTGTCAACGGTTCCACCAGAAGGCGGGTTGTGACAAACTAGTTTTTCCTTCATTTCTTCAAAGAAAAGCCGAAACTTTTTCCCAATTTCCTCTCCAGTAAAGTTACGGACATGATTCTTGAACACTTCACGTCTCTGGTCGGCAAATATTCTTTCGGCGTATTCATAATACTGCAAGGCGTCGTAACTTGGTGGATTAGGCAAAGGACTTTCATTTAACCAAGTCCAGTTTCCATGTTCGTCCAAGATTCCCCACGCCGCTTCTGTGAGGTACTCGTTAAATACTTGTTCAACACTGAACTGTTTGGTGCGCGAGTCGCCCACCAAAACCGTGTTGTTTACATCCATATGAAGCACTAACTTTCGTTTCGTTTCCTGGGAGTAATTTTTTGTGCAAGCCATTCTACCGTACGTGCGAGATAACTGCAAAGTATGGAACGATAAAGTTAACGCAAGAAGAACAACTTCACCAGCCAGTTAGTGTATCAGGCACGTTGTGTATGTTTGCTCAAAGTGGGTGAGTTAGCCACAGGGAGCCCACGCGCAGTGCAGTATCTGGTTTCAATGAAAATAGCCGGAAGTTCAAAAGGGTGTCGGGAGTTTTTCTTGAAATTGTTTAATAACAGAGATATCCTCGAATCAGCTCGTGATTAACTAATTTAACTAAAACTTTTAAAGAAAAGAGATATCAAACTTTAACCACTTTTAAAAAGCTTGAAATTACCCGATATGAGTGATATGACTATCTAAGATTACGAAAATCATATTCTGACAGCTACTAGTAAAAAAAAAATGGGGGAAAGGAGTAAATTTTTCTGAATTCTGCAAACAAAGCAATTATCTACATCCATTTGGCTCTAGAAAGTCTGCACTTTAAGATAAATCATTTATACGAGACGCGCAAATGCAAATTTTGCCAAACACACCTCTATCCTATCTTCAGTGAGACTGTCACCTTATCCTTGTTGCCTATTCATTCCGATATATGAGTAAATTGAGTTTCCAAATTATGAAAAACACTAAAAAATCTCCCAAGACTAAATTGATTGAAGTTGTTTTCTTTCGTATTAAAAAAAAAACAAATATTGAAGCCACCTGATCACGAGTTGATCAGAATCACAGAATTGAAGAGCAATCTAGTACAGTACTAGTATAAAATGAAATCATTTAAAACTAGCGATTTTTAATTTATCAAAAGGGGAGTGCTGCGAGCAGCTTCAATATTCGCGTCTTGTACTTGTAGATATGACTAGGTTTTATGTAATGTCTTTGCTAGGCGAGTTTCTGAAGGGAAAAAATTAACTTAGATTTAATCATAGACATTAGCAAAACCGCGAATGACTGGGAATAGCAGTTTTACTACTTCAGATTATTTGATTTGTTAATAAACTGTAACATAAGAACTCTTGTTGGCAGAGAAAATTTCTTTAATTTTGAATGCTACTGTGGATCAGCCGAGTTTGAAATTCAGTCATGAACCGTTTGATTCGAAGGCAGACTTCGCATCCAACAGAAAGTTATCGGGTAGACGATTAAGCGATATCATCTGCGAATCAGGAATAACTTGATTTAATTGTCCAAAGCATTCAGGAACATTCTGTCTCGATCACGGATTCTATCAACTGAGTGCCATTGGCATTGTATGACTAGCAGCGACTGAGCACGCATGCAGTAACGATGAAAAACTCATAAAATTAGAATTGCCTGCCCCTTGAAACATTCGCTACCTTGATGAATACTTCCAGCAATAAAAATTTCGACATCCAGCTCTTCCGAAACTCCCCAAAACCTTCGGTGAAAAGCATGTGGTGACCCCCAGCTGCTTAAGGTCATTCCATCGAAATAGAACCTGCCCCTAGATTTTTGTCAAACTTTCCTCATTTGTCAATCATTATATGCAAACTGCAAAAACGGAATAAAAAAGGGGTGTGCCTGGGTTAACTTTTGAGATATGATTGATACAAATAACCCCTCCAGGGCTATTTTTCTGTTTAAGCTTGAAACTAAAACTATAAATTTCTTATGTGGCAAACCAAGATAACATTGAGGAGCATTAGGGAAATAAAGGAAGATAACATAAAGGGTTCTCCTGGATTAGGATAATAATTTTCTTGTGATTTTCAGCAAAAACATTTTTGGTAAGGAGGCATTTTTGTTTGCTTTTGTTGTTACTATATTTCAATACCTCAAAAAAAACATTGTATTCTTGTCTATGTTTTTTATATTTTTCCACACTTGCAACACTCAGATTTTTCCTATTTTTTCTCTTCAGAGAGTCGTGTTTAAATTTGACTGATTGGCAAAAAAAATTTAGGGGTACCCGTGCTTGTTTAGGAGAAACTCTAGGAAAACTGGCAAAACATGTGCTTTTTTACCCCATTTCTGAGGGGAGACTGGAACCAAGTTAAACAAAAAGCCCTACTTTTTTGCATTATTTTTTCTGATATGCCTTCGAGAGCTCAACATTCACTAGAATATGACAAAAATATGTAAACGTTTTAAAATTTCTAATATGTGCAGTAAAGATACACAATGCAAAACTGGGGAATTACCTTAAAATATACCACAGATTTCAGAGCCCAAATGTTGACACTGGGGTTAGTTGCACTTTAAAATTTTGGGTCTCAGTATAACTTATATGGGTCCACCACTATTCACTTCCTCTTAAGAGAATAATTATATGAAATAATAATTATAATGGAAAAATGAAATGATTTTAAAAGTCTGTTTCCTTGTTTCTATATCAGTCAGTCCCTGAGCCAGAACCAAGGCAGCCAACACCACAGAGGCCAGCCTCGGCACAGGTGAGAAGGAATTATTGAGTTTCAGGAAAAAATTATTTTAGTTTTCTGTTAACACAGTTTTACATTTGTGTTTTTTGCCACAAACAAAACTGAAGGAAACTCTTTTTGGAAGCAACTTTTAAAAAAAGTATGAGAAATATTTTAGAACTTGATAAAAATAATAAAATGGATGGGACAAAAGCTGTAATAGAAAATGGTAAAATATCACTGGTTCAGAGTTCACACAGTCTCCGATTATCAGACTGACTTGATTGGTGTGAAATGTAAATTTATAGTTTTCAATTTTATATTTTTTTTCCAATTGATGACGATGATCTGTGTGAACACTGAGTTACTGGCATTTTGGTATTAATTATTTTTAGGTTTTTGGTCCAAAGGTCTTAACAAATATTACTAAATATTTCTAAACAAATTATGAATTATGGTCCGGTTAAGGAAAATAGTGCCAATGCAACAAGTCCAGATAATGAAGAATCAGAACGCATTTTTGCGTAAACTGCTCCCCCATAAAATCCAGTTTTCTAATTTTTAGTGCATCTTTGGTATGCAAATTAAGAAACCTGTTGTCATATAAATCCAAGACAGGGTGCAGAATTATGTAGCACAATCCCTTAAAGTCTTGATGAATAAATAAATCAGATGATCTTGGTTTAGCTTTACATAATTTTGTTTTAATTACCAACTGAAGTTATTAATATTTTATTTGATATTACTGTTTATTTTTTGTTTTATTTATAATAATATATTAGTAATGTAACACTATTATTAGAGTGTTAGTAACGTCAGTCAATATTTTGGTTCTATTTATAGCAGCCGGCAACAGCAGTGCAGACTATGCCAGCTATGGCCCAGGCTCCTGCTGTGGTTCAACCAGCCGGGCCAATTCACCCGACCCAAGAACAACTAGCAAAGCTGCGGTCAGAACTTGATATCGTGCAAGGAAATGTAACTGTTATGTCAGAGATGTTGACAGAAATGACGCCAGGACAGGAGGAGTCTGGGGATTTAGAACTTTTACAGGTTTGTTGGATTTGTCAAGTTTTTTGAACTTCAAACAACTGGAATCAAAACCAAAAATTTGTTGAACAGTGAGGAAGTTTAACTGTAAAATTAAGCAATAGCATGTCTAAGTGACGATGTTTTGATGTATGCTAAACATTATTCTCAAGTCTGACATTTTCCAAAAAGCAAAACAAAGTTTATATACTGAAATTAAAATACATTTTAGGTTTGGCTGAATAAAAACAACAGCAAAAACAAACTTGAAAAGTGTAAAACAAAAAGTTTGGCATGAACAGAATCTGATTGATCGTTCAAGCTAATGGTTGGATTTTCTGAATGAATAGCATCTTGTAGACCAGGCAATCAAGCTTACATCTGCATTTCTTTAGAACTGTAAATTGAGAGTCATTGACTGAAGTTGTAATGCTGTGCTCATGTTGAAGTTGTTGAATAATAGAGGATCTGTTATGCTCTGTTATGTGTTGGTGAAGGCGTCAAGCCATGTAACCCGTATCAGATTCTGCTTGTGCCAAACGTTGTCACTTAGACATGATATCGCTTAAATTTATAGACTGTTAAATTGTTCTCTAAGAATCGTCTAATCCCAAAAATTAAAAGTGAGAAAGATGAATGAAAAAAATATTGAATGAGCAAAACATCTCTCCTGATGAGAGGCAATTGCAGCTTTGGTTTGAGGATGGTTTTGGAAATTTACATCAAAAATTAATAATATTTTAAAAATAAATTTTTGAACTTATCTAAAAATCCCAAAAATCAGAATTTTCTTAAAAACTCCAAAAAATTTTAAAAGTTTAGAGTTGCTTCTCCTTTATTCCATTTGTGTTTGTATGATTAGGTTTTTGTAGTTTCAAATCGTGGTTGGAGATATCGTAAGAAACATCAGGAAAAGTCGCCACAAAGTGTGCTTTAGGTTTTGCCCCCCTCTCCTTAATTCATGATAGATTTTGCTCTACTAAGTTCTAAAAGCAACCCCGGTCAATCAATCTTATTAAGTGCATATTAATGAGCATTACTCTGCCACACTACGTTTTTCATGTTAAAATCTTTAAAGCTGGATAAAAATGTAGAAATCAAAGTTTCCTAAAATAATGTTTTTTTATCAATACTATCATGTTTAAATCATATGTCGTGATTGAATAATTTATATGAACAAAAGGTCCTTTGGTCCAAGAAATCAACAACTTGCTCAAAGTTGATGCTTGATCCAAAAACATGATCAGTAAATGTAGTTTCGTTGCAGAAACAGCTGTAGCTGTAAATTGTTATACATTTAAGGAAATCTCAAAACAATTTTTTTTTTAAATTTGGATTAGACATGCACTAGAATGGTATTTGTAAGCGTGTGGCAGAACTCAGATTTATGTGTCTCATGCTATATGTATGAGAGTTTGAAGGTGGGACACCAACCTGCCAAAGGTTAAATAGCTGAAAGCAGAATTAGGTTTTAAAAAGTGGAAGACTAACCTGTCTAATTATAAATGGATATTAAGAGTTAGAATAATTTTTGTTAAATTAGGGCCATCTTTCATTCTCAGCAATGACTTACAGTATAATATTAACATAATATTGTAATAGTGGATATAAGTACTTATTTTTTTCTATTATTATCTCACACTTGTTGTTACAACTTGTAACAGGAGTTGAATAGAACTTGCCGTGCAATGCAGGCAAGGCTGTTGGAACTGTTAGAAAAAGTGGCCAATGAAGAGGTTATCGGTAAGTTGGTCCTGGCAAATTTTGACCGTTTGACTGCAAGGCCAAGCTGTATATTGAATTAATTTTGTTTGTTAATCCTGACTCAGTGCAAAGCATTAGGTATAATAACAAAGGACACTTAGACCCCTACAAGGTTTAGTACCTGATGCCAAGTAATATTTTGATAAAATAATACTAATAATAATAATAATAATAATAGTGATAACAATGATGTTGATAATAATAATGATAATAATAATAATAATTGTAATAGCAGTTGAAATGATAATAATAAAAATAATAATTATTAAAGAATAACTACAGTAATTAAGCAATGGCAACATCAGTACCCCAAGGGGCTTTTCAGTGTAGAAGCTAAAACTTTCACACAAACACAACTACAGTTTAGAATCCCAACTCATTGGAGGCAGGCCAGTTGGCTATTTACAAGTGTGGTTGGTTTGACATTTGGATCACCGAAGCGAAATCTGGTCAATGGTCAGAGTGGGATTTGTACCTTGGAGCCGCATGCAAATCTGGCACCCTAACCATTGAGCCACAGTGTCTCCTGACAATAAAAAGTCCTTCCCATAATTAAACCCTATTATAAAAATGAAAAGGCAAAGAGAAAGTAAAAACAAGAGTTAACCCCAAAAAAGAGTTAACACAGATGGTATGAACATTTGAAATGTAGCACTTGATAGGACATAGTACTTTATAGGTAATGGTATCATATGAACTATTATAGACAGTTTTCAGTCACTAAAAGAAGAAAGAAAATCATCTTAGAAACCAACTTCGTTTTCTTTTCCTTTGTTAGGATTATACCAGAAGGTTGTGCATTCTTGTATTTGTTGGACCTCATGCAGAAAAAGTATTGAGCCCTGTGTAGTTGATTATGAACAAAAACAGCCACATGGAGGATTGTCAATTTTAATTTTGTTTTTACTCAGTTGGCTGACCAGTGAAACACTATAATTTATCAAAAGTTGAACAGACTGCAGTATGATTTATAAAAAGGCTTGTACCTGATCTGTTAAATGTTTTACGTATATATATATCAAAAATGGATAAAAAATTTTAAGATATATGTAAAACGTTTCTGCGGTATCTTGTGCCACAGTACTAGGCCTTGATCTTAAAAGGATATGACAATGCTAGTTAGCAGTTATTGATGCATAATTACTTGACTTTTCAATAATCATTTGAGCAACTTTTAAAAGGAAATCAAATTTATGCTTTAAAGTATCTTTTCCATGTTAAAGTTGTTACTTATATTTATGCTATGTAACATGTCTCTGTCCAGGCCATTTTCTAAAGTACTTCCATTTTGGTATACAGTGTTCATTAATTTTATTGGCTTTTATCTCCATTGCAGGTGAGCTGCTAAGAATTAATGACGATCTTAACAATGTCTTTATTCGGTATGATCGCTATGAGAGGTTTAGGCAAGCATCACAACCTCAGAGTCAACAGGCTGCTCCTGCAGTTGCTGCTGAGACAGTTCCATTGGAGCCCCCTCGACCTGTACAACTTGCCACACCCATTTCCCCCCCTCGACCAGCTGTGAGTATATTCTTAGCTAGCACCTCCTCTTTTTCTTTTTTTTTTTGCGATCCCACACAATTGATGAAAAGTCGCATCAGGTCACATAATTCACAAATTTCTGCACAATTGCACATAATTCTTTCATCAAATAACATAATATGAGTCTATAAAAATGGTACAACCTTGTGACAGTTGTCTTTGTAGTGCTTTAAAATGCAATTTTATTGTAATTCACGGCCCAAAACATCTGGAATATAATATTTATTATGATTAAATTTTTTGGCCTGAACAAATTTATTGATATATATAACTTATTTAAATTATATAGCTTTAAATTAACTTTTAAAAGTATTGATTAAGCAACAAGGGAAAGTACTGAGTAAGAAACCAGAGAACTCAAAATAAGATACTTATTAAATGGCTTTTCTAGAAAAGTCTGTTTTATAAAGGTAATGTTTAACTAGTGTCATAAGTTATTAAACTAAAATTGAGCAGTCTAAGAACAGGAATTACTTTAGTGTTCTCAGATAAGTTTGTTAAATCTAAGTTATAGGGCAACAGAACTTGAAGGGGACCCAAGGTCCTCTTGCCTGAAAAAAAAATTCTTTGTACCTCATCATGATCATTAGATTTCGTTTTGCTTTTATCATGTTCTTTGTCTTTTCATGTTGTTGTATTTTGTTGACAACATTTGGATGAAAAACCATTGAATTGTATTTTGAAAGCCATCTACATGAGTTGAAAATGCCCCAACTCATTTGGGCAGCCATTTCTCCAATTTCACATGACCAGATACAAGTCTTAGTCTGAGTTTTAAAAAGAGTAGCTGGATTAAAATTAAGAACTAGACACGCTTGTAAGAGGCTGTCATTCTCCCTTAAACCAACTAACCAATGTATTTTTCAGTAGTTACCTTTCCTTATCATTAATCTTTAGTATATTAAATTTGGTTCTTATCTGTCCAACCGTAATTTTATATTTGTATAGTAATTCCTTCTTCTCTAACAAAAATTAACAGGCTTCAGTTTTACAACCCCCGGTTGCTGCTCCACCGAGGTAAATATGATATTGAGTCAATAAAACTGTAGCATGAGTAACCAATGTTTTGTCGAATGAAAAAAGCGTTTCCTAAAGTGTTCCAGAGTGATTTTTCTCATTGAGTAAGTGGTTACAAACACCTAAATCGACACAACTGCACAGTTTCTTGGTTATTTCCTTTTCTGATCATTGTTATCCAAAAGTAAACTGTACATAGTTGTATTTTATTTAATATAAGAACATTTAGTGAAGAAACAGCAATAACCAAAAACGTAAGCCATAAAACACATCCTCCAGGTAGGAAATCATTGTCTCTACATCCAAAAATTGAGTTTTTGTCGAGGTTCCTTAATACTAATAACTTAGTATTTCAATTTTTAAAAGATAAAGCACTATACTCCTTGATTAGGCAAGCAGTTTTAGCGAGTATGCAAGTGGATAATCACTCTTCTTAGATGTATTTTGTGATGTCTGAAGTGGTAAGGTCTAGGTATTAATTTAATTAGCTAGATCTATTAAACAATATTGAAACACCTCTGCCATGCTCACACCTTCCTTGTTAATTTTTGCTTTTTCGTAACGTCTTCTGTGTTGTGTTTGTTTATCTATTTGTTGTTCACTTTTCCTTTTAATGTTTGACTCAGCAATCCAATCTTAACCTAAATTGTGTATTTTTCTTTGATCCAAAGTTTTGTCGTTGAACGTTTTAAGCGCACCGTAGCTCAATTGGCTCTTGCATTCTAGGGAGCTTGTACCAACAAATGTTCATAATGATAAACAATATAAATAGATCAAAGTTAGCAGTAGTTAGTAAATAGGTGTATGAGCCAATAACACTGGTAAAACTTGCATTTACGACGTAGTTTGTTGAACCTAGTTCCTCCTGCCTCCTCACTTTCCACATTTATGCACATTTGATCATATGTTAAATAGCGCAATATAAATAATAAATATTACTGTTTTTATTATTATTATTATTATTATTATTATTATTATTATTATTATTATTATTATTATTTACTTTTGGCATCTATGTTCAGTGTTCCTGCTGTTGCATCTGACTCCTTGATCAGTTTTGATGAGGACAATACAAGCAATCAAGCAGCCGGTCAAACAGGTAAAGTCCTTAACAGTGTATCATGGTTAAAACTTACCCCCTCCCTATCCTTGACCCTCTAAACAAATTGTATGCAAACTGTACTTATTTTTTACTATTCCTCTTTTGACAATAAGACGAACTTTTCGTGTTAATTGTAGTTATCCAGATCAGACGATTCTTGTTCAGTAACTTTATTAATAGATAAAATTCAGCGATAGCATGTTTGTGATGACGTTTTGACGTCGCATCTTTGTGATGACGTTTTGGCGTCGCTAATGACGTTTTGACTTTACTAATAGATAAAACTCAGCTATAGCATGTTTGTGATGACGTATCAACGTTGCTTAGCGTCATTTTCAAGTAAAAAGTTTATTGGAAAGCAAAACAGGGCTCGAATAACGGCCGGTCAGGCACCAGGCAAGTTGTCCGGTCAAACATGCTCGGACATACTCGTTTTTTGCCGAACATATTTAACCCATCTCAACTAGTTGCAATAGAGACTACATTTTGCAAGTTACATCATCTGCAAACCTTTCAGCACCGATTAGCGGTCACGACTGACAAATAAAAATTTGGCAACTGTCTCAACCAAAAGTCCGTCTAGTATGATTTTTTTGGAAATATGGTAAGACTGAATAACTTCTATCATGATTGTCAATGTCTCAAATTTGAATTTCCTTTTAAAGCGCAAATGTCTGCTCATCCACGGACAGTGCTCGATTTCTGACTAACTGGACATAGGCCATTTTGACCGATTGTTATTTGGAGCCCTGCAAAACGAATTTATGTTGGTGTTGATATGTTGTGCAGCTCAACAAAGCTTAAAATGTTTATTAAAGAACACCTACATAAACTTCGTTTTGCCTTCCATAAACTTTTGACTTGAAAATGATGTTAGTCAATGTTGAAACGTGGTCACAATTATGCTATCACTGAACTTTATGGTAAAGTTAGTTCGTTATCACAATTTTTTCACACAGAATTTTTCTGTTATCTTTCCATATCTGTTATCTTTGGGCAAAAAATAAAATAACTGTCCATATAGTTACTGCAAAGTAATTGAACCAGAAATCAGCTCAAGATGCTTGGAGTTTATTATTTTCTTCTGAAACATGTTATGATTGCAAGATTTGGCCTCATTCATTTACTCTATAATTTCTCACTTTACTTCTTTTGATACAAAGTGCTTCAAAGCAACCTCTGCAATGTAATTATTTTTTGCTTAAGTGCTTTTTTTGGTATTTTGTACCTTTAAGATAATTTTTTTTTGTCAAAATCCAAGTTTCTTTATATATGGTTGTTCACAAAACTAACAATGCCCTTTTCTGTTTTGCAACAGTTGCTGATGCCCCAACTGCTCAGAGAGCACAACCCCAGATGGCTGCGCCACCTACACAGGAAGATGAGTTTGACATGTTCGCACAGTCCCGAAGCAGTAACATGGAGGAAAGCAGGAGAACGTAAGTCATTTATCCATAACACTTTGAAAAGAGAACAAACAGAAACTTTTATAATCTTTTTAAAAATAGCGTGAATCCAATTTTTCTTGGGTATAACTACAGATGCTAAACATTTTTGAGAAAGATTAAAACAAGATCTTCAATTTAGAGGGTTCAGTTTTGGAGTCCCTTGACCTTCAAAATCACAACCCATGACCTTTAACATCACAAGAGGTTTGGTTCGTGACCTTTAACACGACAGGAAAGAAGGTTCTGGAGTTCCATGACCTTTAACGTCACAGGAGAGTGGGTTTTAGAATCCTATAACCTTAACAATGCAATAGAGCGGGTTCCGCAGTATTATTCCAATGATCTTCAGTTTCACATTAGGATGCGATCTGAAAATTTCACAAGAGGGTAAGTTCTTAGACTTCATCATCAAAAGAGAGTGGATTCTCGATTCTATGAAAATTCAGCATCATAAGAGCATAAGTTCTGGAATCCTATAGCCTTCACTGACATAAGAGGGTTATTTTTGAAAATCCTGGTGATCTTCAAACATCTGGAAGCCACGAGAGGTTTGGTTTTGGGATCATGTAACTTTAAATATGACATTGGAAGTGGTTTCTAGACTTAGAATGATTTTTTAGTATCACCGTGTGTGTGTGTGTGTGTGTGTGTGTGTGTGTGTGTGTGTGTGTGGAGGGGGGCAGGGAGATCTCTCAAAAGCCACAATACATGCGGTAGATGTGTTAAGGGTTCTTGAATTTCATAACATCATGACAAGGAGAGTGAATTCTTAGACCCAATGTTGGGGGTTCTTGTAATCATCCAGTGGTTTATTTGCGTCCATAGTGAAGCATAACTTTTTGGTAATGCCAGATGTTTGTCTTGAAAAATGAAGGGATGTCTGTTTGTCTTACTTTGATTTTTGACGTTGTTGTTGCGACTAACTTGCTTTCCCATCAAACAGTGGGTCATCATACAGCGATAACCTGCAACCATTTGATAGGACCATATCTAGTACCATGAGTGTGTCTGTTAATCGACAAGATAATGCACCCAAACCTGAAGCAGAAGGAAAGCCGGTTAGTATATCATCTGCTGGCAAGAATGTTCAACATTTTTTTGCCTTGGTTGATAATTCCTACAATTAATTGATAAATTTCGCACCAAAACTTTCTTTTTTACTGTGAAGATATAACTCTTTGAATTTTCTTTAACCCATGCAGCGTTAAAATCTTCTGGCTATTGTTATCAGGGCCAAGATGTTAATTGACCCCATTAACTGAGTAGTGTCGTGTTCAAGTATTAATTAAATTTGCAATGTTAGTTGAACCAATCATTTTATTTTAATGCCTAAGTTATCCTTACTTCACTAATGTTTTTGTAAAAAAAGCGACACAGGTAAAGACCAAAAGTAAGAGTTTTTCAAGACATGTCTACATTTTACAGTTAATAATCCTCGTGTGTTTTTTTTTGTTTTTCTTTCTTGTATGGCTGTTGACATGTCTTGGTGACGTACCTACAGGATCCAAGGTGAGTTACAGAGTTTGTGTTAATTCTGTAATTGTTCTATGTACCACATAATTGCCGTAGATATATCAAGGTCATCAAATAATCTGTGTACTACGGTTGAGGAATTCCTAACCTAAACCTTAGGTACTTTGTGAAATTGTTCAGTTGTCTCACAATGTGAGTCGTTGAAGACTGCATCGTTTCGACTGCCTACTGTTAGTCTTCTTCAGGCGATGTGTAGACTGTGATCTTGTTCGCACATTTCACAACGCGCCGATCCGACGGCATATGTGACCCTGCAATTACCGTCTTTTTACCGTCTTTTTTACCGTCTTTTCACCGTCTTTTTGTCGTCTTTTCACCGTCTTTTTAGCGTCTTTCTTTTGTTTAACGTCTTTTGAAAACAAAGAGTACCGTCTTTTTATTACAAAGAACGAAGCGTCTTTACCGTCTTTTCCGTCTTTTTTGTGTGTATATGACAAAAGGCTTTGTCTTTCTTTTGTATTCGGCCGTAATTATATTATTTAAACGAACAAGATTACAGGTAGCACATCGCCTGAAAAGACTAACAGTAAGCAGTCGGAACGTTGCAGTCTTCAACGACTCACATCATGAGACAGCTGAACAGTGTTGCCAAGTATCTTCAACTACGATAAATATTCTCTACTCTAGTTGGTTTAACCTTTTTGGTGTAACGCCTTGAATTTTAACACGACAAGGGACTGTCTCACAGTGCTCAGTCGCAAACACTGCTACACATGTTTGCACGGCAGCTGCAACTTTCATTCTAACTATTCTCTGCTCTTTTTATCATAACTTCATAGATTAGTAGAGACTTGAACCTTTCTTCAAATCTCGCATCATTTTGAAAAGTAAATATTACAGTGAGTCTGACTAAGAATTATTTTCATTTTTTAAAAAAAATTTGAAACATTTGAATATTAACAGTCATCATGGCTCTATATGATTGAGACATACCTTAACAAATCCTAACTGGATAACTTGTCGTAATGGTTAATTTTCTGGCATGCTGATGCCATGAATCAAGCAGATATTAATAACTTAAAGTTACTTACAAATTTAATGTATCAGAAGTCAGTTCTTTAATTAGCTTTGTATAATGATTTTGGATAGTTTTTGTCTTAAACTTTTCCGTTATCAAAATATTGTTAAAGAGACATTTAAAAGACAAGTATGTGCCAAGGAATTCTGGATTCTTGCAAACTTGAGTGAGTTTTCTAGAGTAAATAGTTTAAATTGAAGGTAAAGTGTCTTCAGGAACGTTCAAGAAATGGATTTTAACAAACAAAAGTATTAATTTTGAGGGGTTTTTGAATTCTACCTTCAATGCGGTAGCGACTTGCCAGTTTTGACTACCGATTAAATTGATTTCAATGATTTATTTTATTAAGTTATTTCTTTTGCTATCTTTTGTGCCAACTTTGCCCATTCTACCCTGTTCGTGCCTTCTAACAATATTACGTGATCATTCACTTGCTAATGTTGCATCATAGGCCAACCACAGCTCAGACAGGAAATCAACAAGAAGTGTAATTATTATTGTTTCTTACTTTCATTCATTCATTTTATTGGTTGTATGATAATTTGTTTTTACGTATGTTGTTTACTTGTTGATTTGTTTACAAAACTGATGTATATTATATTTTGTTTCTGGTATCTTTATCTTTCTGTATTAGGAGTCCTCCGTTGTACGACATTCTTGATCTCAAAGAACTTTTACTAAGTCTATGTTCACATCAACAGAACAAGTTTGATATTTCTGTGCATTTAACTAACGCCAAGCAGTTTGTTTTCATCAGTCTTACAGTTTGAATTTCCCGCGCACCGCCATTTTGAACTTGGTTGCCGTGCCAGTCTCCACCCTCGATAAAAACAGCAGCAATGAATGATAGGGGGTCTGGCACTGCATTCAAGTTACGTCACAATTCAAAATGGCGGTGCGCGGGAAATTCAAACGGTAAAACCTTTCAAAATTAATTGCTTCGCATTAGTTATATGCACAACTATCAAACTTGTGCTACCCCGCATGGACATAGACTTTGTAAAAGTGTTAAGAAAAAAAAGACTTGATAAAAGTTTTATTTGAGGCAAGCAATGTTATACAGTGAAGAATTCCTTAAAGTGTTTACCAATGACTCTACTCAGTCAACTAACTTTTGGTAGTGTTCTGTTTCAGTTATTTGTTACTGCAAATGGTTTCTTGTTTTAAATTGTTTGTCATTGTGTTTTTGTTACTTTTGTTAGTACTTATCTTCAAGCATGAAGTCTAACTATGAATATAATGTCTAACAAAATAACCTCTATTTTATCAAGTTTTTTGTGCTTCTTTGTTTACTGAGTAAATTTGTTCGTCAATGTTACAATCGTTTTTTGTCGTTGCGCTTAATGAATTGTAATCAAGCAAAGTTTGTTAATCATTTATAACGTCAACTTCTAAAAGTTCCATGTCGCGAGGACCATCAGCCTTCGGTTAATCGTTAACTTAAATGAACTATCACTGTTTTACTCACCTGTGATACAGCTGCTAAAGTTATCTTTGTTTTAGATATCAATATAACTAGTATTTATCATACTCATCAATGTATAATATTTGTAAGTATTTTAGGATATTTTAAGAATGGACAATGCGGTTGTGTATTTAAACGTGTAACATCAGAATGAAATAAAATTTGGGTACTCCACCTTAGAAGGGGCGGAATTGCTCTCCGCAGAGTTCCAGTTTAACCCCTTAATGGTACTAAAGTGGTCACACATTAGGCTAAGTTTTGTCCTTAAAACGTGTCATTTAAATTTGTATTTCTAGTTTCCTGTTCCTCAGACCATTAGCATGTGTTAGTTCACAAAATGAAACAAGGATTAAAATTCTCCAAGGCTCCATGTTGATCAGAGATGTCAAATACCCTAAGTGGTACCAAATCCATGCCGATTCAAACGAAAAGCAGTCCCGCCCTTATAGTTGGGAGTGACCCTCCTTCGAAAAAAATATATTTCCTTTTATGATATATCTCACACTAATGCGAATACAAGTGGTAATGTTTCAATTAAATTTGGTTTTAAAGGAAGAGACAAGAAGAAGTAGATTAGAGTTATATACATGTCTATGTTTTAGGTTTGTTTTAACATGCCTCCATTTAAACTAGCTCTGCTAACATAACCTGGCTAAATATCGCTTATTAAAACGAATAAATAAAGAATAAATAAATAAGGAGAGGGAAATCCACAAGGATGTCGGCGAACCTGAATGATACTTTGTCTTGTTAGAAAAAGCACCAGAAATCGCTGTCTGGGTAACCGGGTAAAATGTGTCTTTTTAGGGTTAACACCAAATTTAAATGGCTGTTGGAACTCTAGCTTTCAGCCAAATATGTACTATTTAGTATTTGCTAAAGCATTGTGACTTGTTTGATGTACTTTTTATGCTTAGAAAGGTCAATTCTAAATGTTAAGTTGTTTTTCTTACATCCCACAGCGCTATCGAATCCGTCGAGACGTGGCTCCAGGACACAAATCTGGTAAAGCATTTTTACAGTTCTTTGTATTTTCAAAACAATTTTTACTTTATCACTACGACGAAAGTCCATCACACATTTGTCAACTGGCAGTTTTTAATCGTGCACCAGACAGAATTCTATAAACTCTTATTTTGAGCAGGCGGCCCCAAGACTTAGAGAGTTCTGAATAAATTCCGTATATGCAAAGACGTATCCCAATAAAAATAAATAAAACGTAAACATATTTTCTTCCACTTCAATATTTTGTGATGTTACGGCCTCAAGTTCGTAGTTAGTTTTGTATTGCAATTCCATCTACTTTTCGCTTATTATGAAATCCAAATGGTAACGTTATAAATTCGATTTTTCTGTAGGACAGCGGCTTAATACTATTGGCTAAGAAACAATAGTTGGCATAAGAACGCGCGTGCCAGCCAATCAAATAACAGCAGTCTTACGACCTTAACACATACTATTTCGCGAGCTCTGATTGGCTCCCGTAACTCCATTTAAGGCAATGCCAAGATGTACATACCATTACCGTGCTGTGCAAAACTTTAAGTGTTTAAAAGTATTTAACAACCGCGTTATGAGAAGTAACTTTGGTCAGCGTTTTCACCAACTAAAAAATATTCTTACTGTTAGCCAGTTAAGATTATACAACATGAGGCAAAGAACTCCGGAAAGTCACTATAAAACGTAAGACCTGTTCACTTTTTTTAAAGACACCTTCGTCAATAGTTTTCTTTATGTTAAAGTTTTTTAGTGAGATCAAAGACAATAATTTGCAACCACAAACTACTTTTGCCAGCGCACAACGAAAATAAATTATCCCTAAGAACGAAGCGCGTTTTTATTCAACCCTTATGCAGAACAGATAGATTGAAAATAGTTTATCATGTATGTATCATGTAGCTCTTTATAAATCTTCAATTGTTTATAGTTTTTACCCATTTCAAAATTTTTTAGCTTTGTATTTCTATTTATATTCATTTGTACAGTCAGTAATCCAGCCCCTTGGTTGCAAAGGATTTGAATAAAGCTATCTATCTTATCTATCTAAAGTCATAATTGTAACTTTTTTGTACCAACAAGAACAACTCATATTTTTTTAAAATGAACTGTGTTCTCTTGCAGACCGATGACACAACAGCCGCGGATGCAGTTGCTCCGAACCCTCAGGAAACAATGTCAAGCTCAGGTGAGCCAAACAAATCTCTGTCTCGGAATTGCAGTGTAAACATTTTGAAATTGAAGGTTGAGAACCTCTTCTTCACTCTTTGCTTTGCCCGTTTACTGCAACCAAGTTTTACTCGACACTCGAATTTGACTAAAAGTGAACAATTTTTGTGATAACAATAAGATCGTGTTCTATTGGGGCCAACCATTTCAACCTAAACTGGTTTTGGTTGGTTTTGTTGAGATTTCCAATAAAAGACACTTCCAACCTTTTTCGGTTAAAATGTTTTCAACCCTTTCGACCAGGGTCAGAGTTGGTTGAAGAGAAATGGTTGATCAACCAAACCAACCAAAAACGGGTTTTTTCCAATACAACACGCAAATACTTCAGCCAACCAAAAATTGGTTGGTCCCAATAAGATTGTACAGACATACTGATGACGTTTAAAGAGTAACTTTTGCAAAAAGCTGTCCATTACGTCGGTGATTAAGTACAACAAATTGGTAAAAAATACTACTCGTTGATATTATGACAACGGGCCGTTAGTTCAGCAAGGGGACAACAGCTCAGAGCTGTCAGAGAGTCCGCTTGTGTTTCGACCTCAGTTTCTGTGACCAGAAGACGCCAGACATTGACTTTAACTCCATAATTTTTAACTCCGCCGCCGCCTGGTTAGCCCAGTTGGTAAGGCGTCAGTCTGTCGTGCGGGAGGCCCGGGTTCGATTCCTGGTGCCGAACTCGAGGTCTTAAAATAATTGAGGAGAAGGTGCTGCCTTGTTCTGACATTGCAAATGGTGTAGATCTTCGCGTCCTCTCGGATAAGGACGTAAAACCGTAGGTTCCGGGTGGCACACCTCGATGGGGACTTCGAGTCCTATTGCTTGATCTTCGAGTCTCCTTTGACTCCCTGAGTCAAAAATGTTATTAAAACAAAAAAAAAACAAAATAAGAGCAAAATTGGAAAAAGCGGCAAATTTCAAATCACTTTTTCATGTATCTTTGCGAGCAAAGGTTACCGCGTGGTCCAACAGAAGATTGAAAGAACAATACGTTTTGCACCGTGACAATATAAGAACTTTTTCGCTGTAAGAAAATTTTAAAAGCTGACGTTTCAAACATTTGACCTTCGTCAGAGTTGGTTCTTGCAATTTGCTCGGCGAAGGCAAATCGAAGATTGAATGTATGTAGTTTATATGAAGTCCTTGTACAGCAGACCATTGGACTTTGCTTGGTAACAGTATCACGTGAATGATGGCCAAACAAATTCCATGAATAATTTTTACGTATTCCTATTTTATCTTGACAATCATTTTTTTCCAAATGCTAAGAGGTTGTGCATTTTTATCATCATTTTCATTAGCGTAGAAAATGTACGCAGGGGGGACGGGTCAAAGATCTACGTACGTTTTTTTTCGGATTTTTAAAATGATGATAGGATTATTTCAGAAAAACCGAGTTTAGGCCAACAACAGAACACGAAATTTGCTTTGTTTCAGCTACGATACCTTTTTTGTTGATCGTTCTGGTTTTTAAACTGTTAAGACGTTTTGTTCATCAGAATGAAAAAGTGCGATGTAATTAAAGTAAATATGAAGATGTTGTGTGATTGAAATGACATATTTATGATTTATTCTTAAAATTTCTTGAAAAGGCGTTTAAATATGTTCCCTTCTTTGTCAGCACCAAAAACCGATAGCTTAGGAAGATTTTGTAAGTTCCACTCATAGCCATCTGAAAACATACAGGAAAATCATCATTTTACTGCGTATACGTTTTTGTGGAGGAAGGGGTTTGGAAAAAGCATTTGTTTTGCACACCCTCGTAAAAATGATGAGAAAATTGCAGGCCACTAACATTTGGTTAGGAAGGGATGCTCATAAACATTGTTTTCAATTTGGGCTGCTTTTGTATGTGATTTTAAAGTGCATATGGAGTAAAAATTTTTATCACTTCAATGGATAAACCTTGCTAAACGAGGAATAACGATGAAAAAGATTTTTCCAAAATTATTCCTGGTTCTCTAGATATCAACTTTTAAAAATTGCATCTGATGACGTCACGAGTGGTTCCGACAAATTTGCATTTTTCTAAAATCTGCT